>CAKNXH010046864.1:0-19782 GCA_932178445.1 Andricus quercusramuli
TTATCGTTTTATTTATTGTCACTGTGAGTCGGGTCGAATGATCTTACTTGCTCAATTCGTGAAGGTCTATTAAAATTACTTTAGCAAAAGAAATACATAATTCCTGATATATTTTTTCTAGCAGAATTCGATGGCACAATCGGATTCATCGTAATATTTTTCTATAGAGCGTTAAGTGTCCAAAAACCGAACTTTTCTGTATTTTTTCGCTTCTGACGCTTTCTGGATAATTTTTATGATGAAACTGATTGTGCGATTGTATTCTACGTTGGGTTTCTCTTACAATTGGAAGAAGTGAAAATCTGGAATGTCTGCACTGCATGTGAGCCGGGCTCATCGTTTTTATTTGCTGAATTTTTGAAGGGCTGCCAAAAATTATTTTCAAAAAATTAATACACGTTTTCGTTGTATTTTTTTACGTAGAATACGATGATGTGATTGGTGTTATTGTAGGAATTATGTAGAAAAAGCTAGAGGCAAAAAACGCGGTTTTTAGTGGTTTTTATTTTTTTTTAGGTTTATAGGGCTTGAAAAACCCTACATTTTTATTTTTTTTTATTTTTCCTAGCTCAAAAATTGACCGAGATATTGCAAAAAAACTCGCCAGCACTCAATGGTGTCCCATGTTGCCCCATGGGGATCTAGGGGTCTGGAAATCTAGGAAAAGGGGTTTCTATACATGCCAAATATGAGGTTGTATTTAGTTATAGAGGTTCCCTACAAGGCAGATTTGACAATCTTATCCGGCTAGACCCTTTACATACAATCATAAATTGATTTATCTATAAAATTGGTGCATTTGCAGTTGCTGTCTTCAAAAAACTTTTTAAATATTTGCGCCACGATTTCGCAAGTGGCAATGTGTGGTGCGGACTTCAGAGCATTGAAGATTCGGAGCGCGAATTTGACAGCCGGTCTGTTGGTGAGTTTGCTTTGCTGCTTACCAATGCAGTCTTATGGTCCTCATATACACCGGACATCTCAATTTTGTTCTACATTTTTCTCCATTTCGCGACGTATTTCGCGAAATTTAGGTTCACCATCATCAAAATTTGGGTCTTCGAATATTAGCTAGCCTCTGGAAATACTTCTGTGATGTCAGAATTGTGAGTAAAAAAATTAATTTGCGAACGGTTCTCGCCGTGCAAATGCTGTCTTCTGCTATCCGCAGATTTCTCCCTTTCGATAATCCGAGGATCTCATATTTGACAAGTTTTCTTTCTTTCGCTCTCAAATACTTGGGAAAAATTATATATGGAGTCAGTGCCGTGCCTATAAAAAAAAAATTCCATGTCGGAGTCAACCAACACCCTTAAATGATTAATTTAGAGTTATGATCATCTTTACGTAGTTCAAGGTTGTTTTCACACTTTTAGAACATTTTTGGTCACGAGGGGTAGGTATGTCTAACTTAGGGGTAGTTTTTTGGGACACGTATTATGTGTCATCAAAGAACAAAAAAAGCAAAAAATGCCCGCCAACTGTGTTTTATGAATGTTAATTTTTTTTATACGTTTTATAGGTATACTTAAGTTCCGCTACACAAATTTACGTGGAAGGGTAGTTTTTGGGGGAAATTATAGAAGGAGTACATTTTCAAGTGTTAAATAGTTAATTTAGAGTTCTGAATCATCTTTACGTTGTTTAAGGTTGTTTTTACACTTTTAGAACATTTTTGATCACAAGGGGTAGTTATGTATGACGGAGAATTTCTAAATTTCGAAACTTTCTTGAAAAGTTATGGAAGATTGCTGAATTTCCGAAATTTCTGGAAGTTTATGGAAAATTTCTAAATTACCGGAAATTTCAGGTATCCGAAATTTTCCTAAATTTTTGGTAATTTATGGGTAATTTATGATAATTTATCAGTCATTTATGGTAACTTATTACTTCAAATTTGTCCAATCACTATTCGATACTCACAATCAATCTCTCAAGCGTTAAATCATAATGAAGTGTGGTTATGATTCCGGCAGTCCTGAAAAGTAATTCTGAATCGAAATGCGCAAGCGCAAACACAAGAAAAGGTAATCTGGCTCGAACTGCGCACACTCATCAGCTAGAAAAAATGATCTTGCTAAAAGAGCGCAAGCGCAGCAGCTAGAAGAATTCTTTTTTATAACTGCTCTTTACCACGGGTTTGGAATTGGTCACTTCCTGCACGCAATTCATGCCCCAAAAAGCGAAAATTTCGTGCGTGCGTTACGAAAAGTATGCATTTTTAAAAGATCTATAACTTTTATTCAGAAAATTTTTGTAAATGTTTATCATTTACTGAGATAATAGCAAAGAACCACGATATTCACGTTTTTTAAATGGTCTTCATCATGAAAATGGAAGTTGCGCGTATTTTCACTATCATTTTCGTCATCGTGTTCTTGAAAAATTTTCTGGTCCCCGGATTTACCATTTTTCATCTAACATGTATAATATTTGTATTCCTATCTTATGGGAAAGGTGTCAATATTTTGATAATCCTTATAAAAAGTGTTTAAAAAATCGATAACTACGAAGACCTGAATTTTTACGTAAATTTTATGCTCACAACCCTTAAAATTTTTTTAAAAATGTGAAAAATATAATAATTATTATGTTACTCATTATAATTTCATTATTAGAATTATTATAATTATATTTTTTCTGACACACAGAAGCAAAATGTCGGGATGCGGCAGCCGCAAAATCAGAACAAGTTTTTTGTGAACCAGCCAACTATTTATGGAAAAATATTCCAAATGTGTGTATGTTTATAAAAATTGTTAACCTAATTAAAATTATTTGTTACAAAGAAAATGACCATATAAATCACGAAAAAATTACATTAGTTCATTATCGTGTTTATAATATGATGATCAATTTTTTTCTTACGCTAACACACTAGATATTATTTGTAGTTAGATATTACCATGCTTGTTCGCCTGTTTTGATAAATTTGAAATACTGAAAAGAAATTGTATCAGTAAAAAGCTAGACAACAAATAATTTAAGCTTTCTTTTTATATATGAAATTTTAATGTAGGTTAGGTTAGGTTTAATGCGGGCGGGAAATCCATGTAGAACTCTCCTGGCGCTCAAGCTATAAAGCCTATTGTGCCACACCCTTACTTCTACACTCTCAGCAATCGACCCCGGACCTCTTGACGAAGCCCAGTATGTCAACCACTGATCGCGTTTCGATTTCCTCTGTTTCCATAAAATAGACCCTGAGGGTCTGTTTCCTGAGCCTAGCTAATGCCGGGCACTGGCATAATACATGCAGGGATTTTTCGTCATCCCTGCCGCATCTCCTGCACTCCGTCGTGGGGCTATACCCCATTTTGTGCATATGGTAGTTCAAGTGATTGTGCCCTGGCAGGGTCCATACCACTATCCTTATGTCTTTCTTGGGTAAACTCAGGATTTCCCTGGCTCTGTCCATCCTATAGGTATACCCCAGGATGGATTTCGCCTGACAGCAACCCTCGGTTTGTTCCCAGTATTCCCTGTATTTTGTTCGGATCCAGTTTTTAATGTCCATCTTGACACTACAAGACACTATTCCCAGTACCAGTTCCGGTCCTACGAATACGTTCGCTGCGCCGAACTTTGCCAACCGATCAGCCTTTTCGTTGCCCTTGATCGCTGTGTGACCAGAGACCCATATGAGAGCCACTTTGTTTCTTTCTGCAAGTTGGTTTAATGCCTTTTTGCATTCCTAAACCAGTTCTGATGTTGTATCTGGTTTCCCTATTGCAGTTAGTGTCACGTCGCTGTCCGAACAGATCGTGATCTGTCTGCCAGCAGCGTATTCCTCTATTAGCTTTTCAGCACAGCGAAGGTCGGCCAGGACCTCCGCTTGAAAGACAGTAGCGTGTCGCCCAAGTGTGATCCCTATCCCTTTTCCTCTCTTGCTGTCATAAATTCCTGCTCCTGACCCTCCCATTCCCCTGGAGCCATCCGTATACCAGATTTCCGCCTGGAGAAGCGGGTTAC
The DNA here is from genome assembly GCA_932178445.1 of Andricus quercusramuli. Classification (NCBI taxonomy): domain Eukaryota; kingdom Metazoa; phylum Arthropoda; class Insecta; order Hymenoptera; family Cynipidae; genus Andricus; species Andricus quercusramuli. Next base: position 3,973 of record CAKNXH010046864.1, read on the forward strand.
CATTTTCTTTCCACAGATCCCTGCTTGGGATACAGACGCGGAAAGCTTTAGTGAAGTTGAAGCGTTTTGTTATTTTATCTTGCCTCATCTGTAGAATCGGCGATGTGCTGATATCACTCGGGAGTCTAGTGTGTTTATTCCCCGGAGTCCATCTATTTGCTCTTATCAGGCGGCCCATCGCGTGAGCCGCTCTGGCGGTTATCGCAACATGTAGGGGTTCCTCACAGAGCATGAATCCTATCGCCGCTGTGGGCGTAATCCTCATTGCTCCAGTCAAACCCTAAATGCTAGCGTTTTTAATCTTCGCAGCCTGTCCTGCATTGTTTTAAATTCCCCTCGTGGCAACCAGACCACGGCCGCATGTAGGAACCCGGGTTTTAAGACAGCGGAGTAGAGCCATGTAAGCATTTTAGGCCCCAACCCCCACGTCAACCCAAAGGCTCTCCTGCACATCCAAAAAGTCGTGACAAATTTCCTGCATTGGGTCTCCAGGTGCTTTGCCCAGTTCAGCTTGCTATCTAGGATTACTCCTAGATATTTAACTGAATCTGAAAACATCAGTTTCCCACCACAGAATACAGGAGCGTCAGCTTTCATAACTTTATAATTCCTCGTGAAAATGACCAGGTTGGTCTTTTCCGGATTTACCGAGAGTCCTGCACTACCGTACCAGAGCTCTACGATGCGCAGTGCCGACCGTATAAGACCCATCAACGTTTTCAGATGAGCTCCCCTAACTAGGATTACAAAGTCCGCATATCCTTGGGTATAGTACCCTTCTTTATTTAGCCTTCGGAGGAGGCCGTCCACTACGATGCACCACAGGAGGGGCGACAGGACACGCCCCTGTGGGTAGCCCCGCGGAGCTATCCCGCTTACTAGGCCTTCACCCCATCTGGTTTCGAGTCTTCTTCGGCGCAGCATAATTCCTATCGAGCATACTAGCTGAACCGGCACGCCACATCTCCGAGCCTCTCGACAGATGACTTCTGGAGGAGTATTGCTGAAGGCACCCTCTATATCCAAGAAAGCACCCACAGCATACCCCTTTTGTTCCAACTGCTGCTCCAATTTTGCCACAACAGCATGAAGCGCAGCTTATACCGAGCAACCTGTCTGGAAAGCATGCTGCCCTCTATGCAGCGGGGAGGCGAAAGCACGTCATCCCTAATGTATCTCTCGACCAGCTTCTCTAGCGTTTTCAGAATAAAGGACGTTAAGCTGATTGGTCGGAAATCTTTGGCAGCAGTATAACCATCCCTCCCAGGTTTGGGTATGAAGGCCACACTGCCATTCTTCCATGCCGATGGCACGTGTTTAAGGGCTATACTTGCCCTAAATGATTTCGGCAGAGGAGGGACGACCAAATCCATGCCTTTTTGTAAAAGCGCTGGATAAATGCCATCCGCCTCTCCACCCCCATGCCCCGTCTTCCTCCTCTTGGTCGGTTCCGATTCGCTGAAAACCCGGTAAGTGAACTTTCATCAGGTGATTCAGCGTTGCTTCTTCATCATCGGCAAACTCACCATTATCGAGCCTTATGAGTCCGAGGCGAGCTTCCGGATTTTTCGCTAGGATCTTGTGGAGCTTCGCCGTTTCCGGAATGCTTTTCGATTCCTCGCAGAAGCCCCTCCAGTCTTCCTGCTTATATTTCCTTATATTTTTATTGTATTTGCACTGGGCCTTCTTATAAAGGTCCCAGTCCGAAGGCAACTTAGTTCTATTTGCCCTATTGCACAACATTCTTGTCTTTCTACGGAGTCACTCCAGGTGGGTGTTCCACCATTCTGCTCCCTTCCTAGACTTGATAGTGCTTGTAGGGCAATTGTTCTCATATGACGTTGTCGGAGCCCTTCGCAGAAAATCCGCCGCGTGCCACAACTCATCAATGGTACCATAGCTTGTGGGGAATTCCGCAAGCCTCGCTTCGAGTTCCTCTTCATATGAGTCCCAAAGTGTATTTCTGGGGTTTCTGATATTAGAAACCACCGGTTTTCCTAGGGTTAATCGGAACACTATGTGTTTGTGGTCCGAAAGAGACTCCTCATCGGAGACTTTCCAATCCATTACCCTGCTCCTCAGTGCACCTGAACATAGAATCAAATCGAGAACCTCACTCCTGTTTTTATTCTGCAATGTAGGAGTATCACCCCGATTCAGAATCTCCAGGTCTGTGCCTGCTATGTATTCAATTAAATCTCTCCCTCTGTCATTGATGTTTGTGCTTCCCCATACCGTGTAGTGAGAGTTAGCATCACAGCCCAATAGAAGAGGAATCTTATTCTCCTGACAATACCGAATTAGAGCCTCCAGCTCTCTGGGAGGCGCAGGTCCCTCGGCATCGCCAGGAAATTAAGCCGAGGCATTAAATACCTCTAGCCTTTCTCCGCTACTGCCCCTGAGTCTCACTTTAATAACGGTGAGATGTCTGGAGCAAAATTTAGGCACCAAGATCGCATCCATACCCTTGACGGCTATGCATGCCCTTGGCGTTTTTTCGCGTGGCCCCTTATATATGAAGCCACATCCTGACAAGCCACAAATCCTTTCCCTGTTTAACCAGGGTTCTTGGATTAGGGTGATCCCTATCTGCACCACAGACATGCGTCTGGCTAAAACCGCCAAAGCGCCTTTGCTGTGGTGCAAATTAATCTGCGTAATGGAGATTCCCGTCTCAGCCATGACGAGGCTATTTCGGGGCATCTGAGGGACGCTTCTGGGACCCCTGCGGACCCCAGTTGGGTGAGGGACCCGAAACGGATCCCTCATCGTTTGCGTTTTGTTTTTCAAGTTCCTTGGGTAACATTTCTGTCCCACGAGAAGCTAGGGAAACAAGAAACAACCCCCATAGAGCCCCGCTTGTAGGGAGCGGGTCTATATACTAAGGGATTTGACCTGGTGTCCCAAAGTCCCCGTTAAGGCATCTCCTTCGAGACCCCCGCCTGTCCCCCTCTGCTGAGGAGGGCAGGCCGGGATGTCAAAGGATTTGTTAACCCTGGTACCATTCAGCTCTTGACACGGCGATCACATCTTAGCTTGGGAGCATGAGAACTCGCGCTCTCGATATTCCAGTGGGCACCTCGCGATATAGCCCCTCGGGTTCACCAATTCCAGATCTGTGGTCAATCAGCCACGTAAGCCCTCCCACCAGCTACAAGATTTACCATTTTTTATCTAACATGTATAATATTGTTATTCCTATTTTATGGGGAAGTTGTCAATATTTTGATAATCCTTATGAAAAGTGTTTAAAAAATCGATAACTACGAAAACCTGATTTTTTACGTAAGTTTTCTGCTCGCAACCTCTTCAAAATGTTCTAGAAATCTGAAAAATATAATAATTATTATGTTACTCATTATAATTTCATTATTAGAATTATTATAATGATACATTTTCTGACTCACAGAAACAAACTGTCGGGATGCGGCATCCGCAAAATCAGAACAAGTTTTTTGTTAACCACCCAACTATTTATGGAAAAATATTCCAAATGTGGGTTTTTTTATAAAAATTGCTAACCTGATTAAAATTATTTGTCACAAAGAAAATGACCATATAAATCACGAAAAAATTACTTTAGTTCATTATTGTGTTTATAATATGATGAATAATTTTTTTTCTTACGCTAACCCACTGGATGTTATTTTTAGTTAGATATTGCAATGCTTCTCCGCCTGTTTTGATAAATTTGAAATACTTCAAAGAAATTGTATCAGTGAAAAGCTAGACAAAAAATAATTTAAGCTTTCTTTTTATATATGAAATTTTAATTTAGTCAGAGTAAAATATCCGCAGTCACTCGTTATATCTGGCAAACTTATACAATGATTTTCATTATAAAAAGAGTTTGATAGTAAACTAGAATATAGTCGACAGAATAGTATTATTGCTACAGCCATATGACAAAATACTTATTCCATATCAATTATAAATATACTCCAAACCTAATAATTGCCATTCAGAGTTGGAGAGAGTTATATGATCTTGGCTTTCTATTGTCTTATTGGATGGCAAACCCATATAGCTGAAACATAGAATTCTTCGTTGGAAAGTCCTCTATAGGTCCTATAACTTTCCTTAGCATTTTTCGAAACCCACAGAAGTTATTCCAAAAAACCCAAAAAGTGATTTTTTGCCAAGTATATTTCCCAACAATTTTACGTCGGAAATTTTGAGTGCCCAGCATCACCTGTTAACATCAGAATTTCGAGAAAACAAAAATGAGGAATTCCTTTTCTCGGATTTGAAAACGAATTGGTGGGATTGTTGCACTCTATGAAGCAAGTGATTTTCAACCAACCTAATATACATTGTAGAATATTAATAATAGTGTACGGCTGTATGCATCTTTAAAATGGGGCTGTGTCACATAGAAGTTGCTACGCAGATAAATAATGGATGACATGTATTCTCAACGGATTCGGATGGCCTTGTCTCTTTATGTCGTTTCATTAATTTTGATTCTGCTTTTTTCACTTTCCCCTCTAGTCCAAATTGAAAGATGATTTTACTGACGCGTAAATGTCTTCCATTCCAGGCATCAACTTGATCATTTATCACCGATAATGCAAGCTCTATCTAAGTCTATTCTTGTACGAGCAACAATGATTTATTATCCTATTTTAAAAGTATGACGTTCATAATACATTTTGTTCAGCCTAGAATATTTCTTGCAAAAATATTATTGATTTGTTTTTAATATTTTCTATAAGTGTGATAATTATAATTTCTTATTTACTCCATAGGCTATGGTAGCAGTTTCAACGAATCCAATAGATATTATGATACCCTTCGCGTCGGAGAAGTTTAAGATGTACGGTATTCCCAATTTAAATCGCCTTTTCGGAGTCACAGCTCTCAATTGTATTAGAGCAAATACATTCACAGCTCAAGCACTTAGGGTAGATCCTGAGTGTGTTGCTGTTCCTGTAATTGGTGGCAATAGTCCTCAAAGCTGCGTTCCTCTATTTTCACAAGCGAAACCATGTAACAGCTTTACTCACGTTAGTTATTGATCAATTTAATTATAATATTTCTTGTTGCCCAGATGAAAAGGTCCTGCCTGTAACCGTACAAATTAAGATGTTCTATCATGGTTAGTGCAGTTGCGCAGTCCCAAAAGCATATGTGTTGAACTAGTTTTGATTCAACCAAATAAAAACGTTTTTGAGCGTATGCTGAAATTTAGGACATTATAACATTTATACATGTTAAATATTTAACAAAGTTGTAAAATATACTTAAGTGTTATAGAATATTCTGGAATACACAGTTTAAAGAAATTTTGGAATACGTAGGAATGTTATAGAATATTGTAGAAGATTATGAGACTAAAATTATGTAAATTGAAAAAAATGTTATGATTGATTGCCAAAAAGTTGACCGTTTTAATTCTTAGCCATTTTCAATATTTTATTTGACTAACAATTTTTTTCTATAAATATCTCAATTAAGTACATATATAAAAAAACAATTGAAGGGTGGTAGTACAGAAGTCATGAAAAATTCATTGTGGTAAAAGAATATTTCCGGAATCTCATTTTTCGATACAATTGAAAAAAAATCAGTTGAAATTTGGTTAAAATATAATTGGAATTTATTTTAAATGTTAGCGCAGCAATAATTTTGTTAACCTTTTAGGATTGATATTTTTTGAAATTATTATCATATAATGAACAAACGAATATTTTCTTATTTTTTCCAGATATTTAGCAACAAAATTTCTGTCATACTTTGATATCGTGTCCAGGGCCGGCCTTAGGAATTTGGGCACCCCGGGCGAGGATAGATTTCAGCGCCCCCCTCTCTGTTTCAAAATTGATGACATTTTTTGAGCTAGATAAAATCAATGAAATGAAAAATTTGAAATGTATTGAAGTTTTTGTTATGAACAATTGCGGTACAGAAATAGTCAGCATGAAATAATTAATACGATTTTGTGCTTTGTTGATAAGTCAAGAATTTATATTCCACATATGATATACACATACAAAATATTATACAGACTATACAAAATATATACAAAAGATACACAAAAGATGCAGAATTTGGCGATATTAGAGACAATGCCCTAAGAAAAGTTGATCCTTCGAGCCTGTACTTGCGCGAACTCATTAATGAGTTCAGAGAAATCCAATAATTGGGATGCTTCATTATTAACAACATCTCGAGAGAGTTGAACCTATCGTCTGTCATGGTTGATCTCAGATATGTTTTTATCAATTTAAGCATCAAATAATTTCGTCCTGCAGTTGCAACAGAGACAAGGGTTGCCAGAAGGATTCGTAATGCTATACGAATAGATTGGGAAAAGTATCATCCAAATTATTTTGAACTTTGAAATTTAAAACAGCTATTGGGGTTTCCGCGATGTCCGGTAGCACGTATTTCAAGCGCAGAAGCTCATCACAGAGATCTTTGAATAGTTTGAATAGTTCTTTCATTGATGCAAGTGCAATATCTAACAACGCATGAGAATATTTCACTTTGAAATTCAGTTATGGATCGTCTACTGGTTCTTCATGTGCTTCATATTCAAACTGATTCTTCTTAATACGCGTAAGTTCGTTTTTTCGAAACCCGGTTTTACTTCCAAATCTTCCGCAATTTCTTTCGTTGTTATCAATGCGCTTTCGAAACCTTGATTGCGGTAATCTTCCAAATATTTCTGACTCGAGTCTAACAATTTGGTGGCTAGTAAAAGATCCGCGAAAGAGTTCTGCATCGATTTGCTAAAAATATTTACTTGAAACAGAATCCCATATCAGACAACTATTGCTACAGTGAATTCAAACTTAGTAATTTGAAGAGCAACCCGTGCAGAAAATGCTCTAATATTCCCTACATTAAACAGGGAACTGGTCGGGTGTTATAAAGGGTAACCTGACTAGAAAATACTATGCATGCTCTTGACGTGGATTGGTAGGGTTGCCTCTGTTTACTTTCTAGAGAATCACAGGAAAGTTTAGAAAGGTCCTAATTTCGAATTTCGACAGGCACTACTTAAATACGAAAGGTATTTTCCTAAATTTGTCAATATCTTATGCTCCAAAAGTTTGAAGCATCGTAAGGTTGGTGGTTATAAGTCTCTTATTATTGGTTTCGGTGAATTTAAATAAACGAAGTAAATTATAATTTGAGGTTGAATCGTGGAGAGAAAGAGGGCATTAAACGAAATAAGGATCAAAAGATGAATTTTAAAATAAAAAAGGTTTTTTTCTTCCAAAGAGAAGAATAATGACAACCGATTTATTGAAGTTTTGAGCAAAAAATACGAAGTTTCTACGTATCAGTTGAATTTTCATCTCGAAAATGTGAATATTTAACAAAAAAGTTAATTTCGAACTCAACAGTTTAATTTTCTATTAAAATCTGGTTGAATTTGTTACTAAGAAAGGTTTTTGTGTCATGAAAGAAAAACAATGTTAACCAAACTGTTCATGTTTCAAGCCAAAAAGACCAATTTTCTACAAGGTAGTTGAATTTTCAGCCGGAAAATATGAATTTCCAACAAAAAAGTTAATTTCCAACTCAATAGTTTAATTTTCTACATAAATATGTAATTAAAGTTTTAACTAAGAAAGATGTTAAATTAAGGCCGTTCGAATCGAAAAAACCGATCTGACCGTAGCACGGATTGAATTTCGGTTTTTCGGCATTCGAAGTGCGTCCAATGTCGGTTCGAAAACGGATCGATTTTTTTTGCACACGTCTATTGTTTATCCAAGATAATAAAAGTGCATGCAAGGATATAACAAATATTCATTTCATCACTTACCGTATCCTGATAGAAATTTTTTGAAAGCACTTGCACATTCTTGTGTTTCTTTCTCAGCCAAGAGTTTTATTTTCCGATTCTGTGCACCGGATAATTTTTTAGGCGCTAACGACATGGTTTTGATCAAAACGAAAATTAAAACTTTTCATCCTGTTCTTTACATCTTATAACTCTGTCCATGTTCAGTATACTAATGAGAGATGAGACAGAACCAAACTGAGTATATTTCTTGCATTTTCATAAATTAGAGGTACTTGCACGTAAATTCAGGACTAAATTCACTCATAGAAATTCAGAAACTTGTTGCAAATTTGAGGATGAGAACCTAATATCAATTCCAGAAAATTCGTCCATATACCTGTACCTGTAAATCCTTAATATAAGACAGTACAGTGTGATCCGTAATTTCAGCGCCCCCCTAGAGCTGCGCCCTGGGCGACCGCCTGGCTCGCCCAGCCCTAAGGCCGGGCCTGATCGTGTCCTACAATTAGGATTTTCTCGTAACAGGGTGATTGTTTTTATCGACGTTTTTTATTCTCATGCAGCATACTTACACTTCGGGAGTAAGTTTTTCTTTTTGCAGCAAATTCAAAAATTCTATTTTGAATCACTATCCAAAGTTGATAGAGAAAACCCATGAAGTTCTAATCTTAAAATTCTCTTTCGATGGTGGTTCAATGGGCGCAGAACGAGCATACGGCCCTTGATATTGCCAAGCGTAAGATCATGCGCATACATAAGAGCTTGCATATCCATTCGTTTGTTCCGCGATGATACATCTCACGCCGTCAAGGCAAATGCAAATTTCTGAATTTCCGATGTCTCCATAACCGAATTATTCTTAGTATAGCTTAAATTGTTGCAAAAGGCAAAGATCTTCTCCTAAAAATGGCCAGGAAACACGAGATGATTTGTAAAAGAGCGTTCTTTTATGAAGCCACGCATCAGTCGGCTGAGACCCTTGGCCTGAATTTCAAGATCAGAAGTGAGGAAAGTGCATTACTCAATCTAGATGCCTCACTTCTAGAAGCCAAAGTAAATGAAGCAGAGGTTAAAAAATTCCGACAATTTGACAAGCAAATGCACGGAAACTTCAAAGAAATTTAGATCAGTCTTCGATGAAGGAGCGAATTTTTGCTTTCCTCAGATCATCAGGACATAATTCAGGTACAGAGGTACATTAGTGAACTTATGTTTCCGATATCAGGGTTTGCCGTATTAGTATCCCTGGGCATTGCGAAGTGCGAGCGATAGTAGCAATAGTGTGAGGCAAAAGAGGAGAGGGCTCATTGTGTCGTACTGAGAAACGCCTCTCTGAAGGGTAAAGTTGTTAGCTCTCACACGATGTTTTCCAGTTGAGATAGTAAAAGTTGTTTTCCAAAACGGATTCAATCTCTCTATGCAACTCACTATGCGTGGATAAACCTTTAAGCTTTGTGACAGACGTATGATAAGTCTTCGGAAAAAATAATTCAAAGCTTTCTGGTAGTCAATATAGGCCATCGATAGGCAGCGCTGGTAGGATGCTGCGTCTTTTCAAATACATCTATCGACGAGCAGGTTCACCCGACATCCTGCTACGCTTTTCTTTGAGCCGCGTCGTGTGTACATCTCTCGCCACACAAGTTCGATTGTCCGAACAATCTTATCACTTAGGACAGCTGTGGACATCTTATGAAGCGAGTTCAGACAAGTTATTGACTTGTAATTCTTAGTGTTGGACGAATTGCCCATCTTCGGCAGGAGCAGTGTGCGTCCTTCCACTAAACATTCCGGAATAGGCACTTTCGTCTTCAATTATGAGGTGAAAATGCAGGCCAGATGCTGGTGAACTGGCGGAAACTTGTTCCACCAGAAGCTCTTCACACCATTTTCTCCCAGAGCAGAATAGTCCTTCATGCATCTGAATACTTTTTTTTCACATCTTCAGTAGTTTTAGGTGGGCATTCCTCCTTAGGTATTATGGGGGAACTGGACAGCTCCTTGAAGCTATTTTTGTTCTTGGTGTTTTTATCCACTAGATGCTGGACTTCGGAAACTACTCTTCTAAATGTTTGACCTCCTCTGGTTTGGGCGGGTGGTCTACAGTAACTGGAGAGTTTCGGTAGAGTCAAGATGAGTCACAGAAATACTGTTTATTCCTCTGTCCCACGTCTGTCTTAAATCTAGGCTTCGCATTGCGTCAGATAGTACCGGTAATCTATCAGCATTATGCTACCTGATAGTGCGCAGCTTCGATTGTTCAGTTTGTGATGGCGGAGCCGTAATTTGCGCGAGAAATGTCGGACCATAGCAGTGAACTTACTGGCAGTTGTTATTTAGTCAATGACACACTGAATATAGGTCGCGTACTGTCTTATCTATCCTATCTGTCTCCTGAGGTTGTATATGAGTCTTTTGGTTTTGTGATGAGATGCGGGGTTTTTTTACGGTTTGCATCCGCCAAAGTTCTCGACGCATCATACACACTACAGTTGGTGGTGCAGAGGTCGGATTTTCCAGAAAGATCTCGACGAAGAGCGTCATATAATTCAGCCAGATCTTTGGGCTTAACAGTTACCTGGATTTTGATGTTTCTCCTGATCCCTAAGCATCGCTTCGTCTCTTGAGAATGCCTGCCCGCGATTGGTATCTGTGTCCTCTCTCTTTCTCTGTTGCCGGCTTCTTCAGCCTGTGGTAGGTTTGTCACTTCGATTATACAGAGTGTCTCAGACTCAATTGTTCGGACTTATATGGCCGTATAAAAATAAAAAATAAATAAATATAAAATTCCTTTTCGAAAAATCAGTTGAAGTTTTAGTTTTTGAGTTATAAAATATTTAGGCTGGTCCAATCAGAAGCGCCGTATAAACAGTCGTGTGTGCGTGAGCGGGATTCCAACGAAGTGTTCTCCCGTCGCTAAACCCACCTCTGCGTTCACTTTGATAACACTGCGTTGTAATCCCGCTTACGCACACACGACTATTTATATGGCGCTCCTGATTGGTCCAGCCTAAATATTTTATAACTAAAAAACTAAAACTTCAACTGATTTTGGGGAAAGGAATTTTCTATTTATTTTGTATTTATTTTTATACAGCTACATAAGTTCAGATACTTGAGTCTGGGACACCCTGTATAAGCTCTTTTTTTCAGGTCATTGGCACGATTTTGGAGCAGTTAGAACGAAAAGTGCGAGTGCTCTGGGTGTTTCTTGCACTATAGAGCATGCTCTCGCGCGATGTCACCTTTTCGTTCAGGGATACAGTGGTATCGTAGCACTTCAGCAGATCATCCCTCAATTAATCGGTCCACTGAAAAGTAAAGAGATTTTGCTGGTCCATCGTGTTGATTCTGCTTTAATTAGCACTCCCAACTCTAGGGTGGTCGGAATTTTTGTACGATCGATTGTCGGAAACTCTGCGTGTTCGATTATTTTTAGACGCACTTATAACTATGTTTGATGCTATCACTGTTATTTCCACGAGCAGCTAGGAAAAGGCTCCATCCGCCCTCGCAGAGTACCGCATGCGAGGGTAAGACTGTGTACACTGAGAGATCGTCCTGTTTCCCATAGGCAACGGTTAAAACAGCACTGCCTGGTACCATGCAGCATTCGTTACGGTTACTTAGCCCCAGTTTGGGTTTCTTTCCTTCGGGACCATCCCTGGACTATGGTCCGCGACTGCTTGCAAACAGCACCTGGACACCCGTTTCCAGATAAGAAGAGAAGGAAGTCCACGGTCCTCTACTCGACTCATCGAAAGAAGAAGCGCATCTATAAGCGTGTAATCACTGAATTAAAAAAATCCAATATTATACACTATGTTGTCACTATAAGTATAAGTTCTTCTAGCTTTCATTGCACAGCGACAGCCTATCACGACAGAATCGGCAAGGTAACGTTTTGGCCTAGCTAAGTTAGAAGCAATAAGGCAAAGTTTCGTGATAAAAATAAGGTAGTTGATACCCTTGGTGCTCCATAGCACTGCCATCTTTAATAAAAACAAAAGTGACTTAGAATTTCATGTCTACCTGAAATAGAGCCATTGCGTGAATCCAGAGTATAGGGAACAAAGTCCAAAATAACACTCACCGCGAAATTTCTTCAACCGGTTCACTGGTCGACTTATCATCCATGAGCGATTAACTTTAACAACTAATGGTGAAAATGCAAGCCTAAAGATAGAAAGCGCTAAAATAAGGAAGGAATTAGCATGATTGAACAAAGATACTCAGTCACGAAGGCAAGAAGCGAAGAAAGTTGTACAAAGCTCGGAACTAATGACGGAGGATGATTTAGAATCTATGCCACCCGAAATAAACGCGTCCAACATAGGTATTAGGTAGCAGCCTCTTCAACTAATTTCTGAACAGCCGAATAAATTACCATACAGGCTAATACACGAATTCGTTGCGGTGATCGAGGTTTGCTGTTTGGCTTTCTTGTGGTGAAAAAAATAAAAAACCAAGCGGAACAATCCATTGGACATGTACCAGTAGGAAATTACGAGGTACTTTCCTCAGCGCTAGAAATAACTTCAGAAGTACAAAGTTCGGTCTAATTGAGCAGATTCGAACTAGATACAGTTAGACAAGGAAGAAACACCGTCCAGATATATATACAACTATTCATAGCCACATACAACGAGCTTGTGTACACTGTACACACTCCAAGCGGAATATAGTTTAGGAACGAAAAGTAATTTAGCACTTAAATAGAAGGAAAAAGTGCAATATGGAGATTCATAATCTAGGGTCTTCAGGGAGGAGAAATTTCATGATTTTTAGTCAGGAGAATGATATGTAAAATATCTATGCGTTGCAGAAAAAGATTGATTGACTAATTATTAAGTAATGAATTATATTTGAAATATCAATAGAGAAAAGTATGACATGGTTTAGAGCATATGGGCATTTCCACGAAAAGTGCAATTTTTCTGCCATCGTGATATTATACGCAAACTAACACTAAAAATACAAGTTGTATTGCATACAAATTTACAGCCAGACTTCCTGAAATAGAAACGAAAGCTTACAGTTATGACAGAAACCCTACTAAGAATATACAACATATAATAGTTGGAAAAAATCCCAAAAATATACACTACCGTCGGAAATTGTGCGCACAACTCGCGTGAACGCTATTAAAAATCACTGCTGACTTCGAACCACCATATTTCGGCAAAAAAAAGAGTTCAAAAAAAAAATTCAAGATTTTCGCAAATTTTCTACCTCAAATTCAACTTTTTGCACGACCCAAGAAAATTTTTTTAATTAATTTAAGCCAAGAAAACTTAAAAAATCTTCATGGATGCCCGAGATATGATTAGAAATGTTCAATCGTATCTGAGATCAATTTTAATCGACGATCACGGTTCTCGGCTGGTCTTCTACTCGCCTCCTTCGTTGAGGCAGGACCGAATAGGCCACGCACAGAGGTGGCGCCTAAGTGGACATTGTCATATTCTTTAATATGGAGATAATATTAGATTCAAATAATTGTCAACAATCACAAATAACAATAAATATATTTTTTTATTCACCATAATTTGAAATAAAAATTACTAATGAAGAGAACCAAAAGTATAAGAGGCGCCACCTTAGTGCGTGGCCTATTCGGTCCTGCCTCAAGGAAGGAAACGAGCAGCAGACCGGCCGAGAACCGTGATCGTCGATTAAAATTGAGCTCAGATACGATGGAACATTTTTAATCATATCTCGGGTACCCATGAAGATTTTTTAAGTTTTCTTAGCTTAAATTAAAGATAAGATTTCAGGCTCCATGTCGTATGATTTTCAGATTTCTGCAAAAATTTTCCCAGGTCGTGCAAAAAGTTGAATTTGAGGTAGAAAATTTGAGAAAATCTTGAATTTTTTTTTTGAACTTCTCGCTGTACTATTTTCAGAAGGGCAAAATAGTATTTGTTGGATACCAATAGACGTGGAATTTCATGAACTTTCCAACTGTTCTTTAAAAAATGCCCTATCTCTTTTTTTCGCCGAAATATCGTGGTTCGAAGTCAGCAGTGGTTTTTAATAGGGCTCACGCGAGTCGTGCGCACAATTTCCGACGGTAGTGTAACTGTGTAATATTTGTCACCAGCTACAAATTGAATGCTTTGCATGCTCGCAGCTTTTCCGCGCAATGTTTGAAAATTCTGAGAAAAATCATGCTAGTTCAGTGGAGTATAGGCTACTGAAATTTCACGGATTTTACATTGTGCTTCGATTTATAACTCAGCAAGAAAACCTCAAAGTCGTGTCACGGCTTTTACAATTCAAATGTCTGCTCCAAGGTCTGTAGTTGTGGAAAGTGCGCGCAACTACCCAGGCCAAAAATCTTTCGATTTTTTATTAGATTTTGGTGGTCAGTAGACGCCATATGAAGGAAAAAGATGTGCTTCTAAAATTATCGAAGAATCATATATTCAAATAACAAAAATTTTGAACTTGGCGAAAATATGTCCACTGCATCATCGTACTTTACTCCAAGAATACTTGAAGCAAACTCTTCAATGCTAAAGGAAATTAGGCAGTATGTTGGAGTGAAGAAGTTTAGCATGGATAAAGTTAATATCGCAGTGCGCGCAAAAGTTATGCACATTTTAAGGCTAAAATGTCCACTCCAAAATTTCAGCGAAAATGTCCAATCCAGCGCCAGCAGCTGTGAAAATCGCGCGCATCAAGATAGGATTAAAGTTTTTGCTGACTTTGCTGTATTTCGGTGGCCAAAAAACATCCCCGTAAGGAAAATTACGTGCCTCAAAAATCACGTGTATTTCGTGAAAATCAAAGTCAAAATTTATGTATAAATGGATTTTATTCAAAAGTTAGAGGTCAACAGCAAATGTTGTTTTACAAAAAATTGTCAAATATTGGAAAAGTATTACTTGTTTCCATCGAATTACTAGTCTGAAAAAAAATTTTTGACAAAAGGTTTTTCTATTCAAAAGGCCCAAAGTTTTTCACAAACTTACATCATATTAGATGAAATGAAATATGAAAATCAATTTTCTTTCAAATTTTTTGCAAGTAAATCTGTCATTATTATAATAAGTTAACCCTTTTCTAACAAATTGAATTAGAGAAGAGCTCAAAAAAATATTTTTAATTTTTCTTGAAAGTATTAAATTAAAAATAGTTTTTTAATAATGAAAAAATATATTTGATACAATTTTTAACCAACTTTCAATACGAAAATTGAACGAAACGTTAAACATCATTTCATTTGCTTACTTTATTGAAAGTAAATTTTTCGTGATACATCTTAATATAATTTCCAATACATTTTATGTGAGTAATATCAGAGATTTATGATTTATTCATTTATAATATTCATTTATTCATAATATTATGTTGTATAATTTTGCATATATAATAATATTTAGAGAATGAGGATTCCTTTGGGTTTGAAATTTCCCGCCTTAAGTGAAATTTTTCTTCATACCGCCATGGTAGACACTGTCTACTTAGATCTGTCAAAACGACTATTAAAAAATCCCCCCCCCCCCCCACAGGAGGCAGGGGGTGGTTTTTTTCGCGAATTGAAAAAAATTTTTGGAATAAAAATTACGTATTTCATAAAGGGGAATCTGAATGTGTCATACAAAATTGGGGTTCCTATTTCAAATTACAAAGTTACCTCCACTCCTGCTTCCTAGGGGGTGGGGTGGGGTAAATTTTTTCAAAGTCGCTTTTCCCCCTTGAAAATGAAAAGTTTTTATTACGGATATGTTGGTCATAGGATGCGTATTTTTTGAGATATTTCGATGTCTCGAGTTAAAAAAAATACCCAGAATATTCTAAATCAAGAAGATGGTAATTCACACACTACTGGAAAGTATTCTGAGCATTAAAAAAGAAGAAACAACCCTCTTTCACCTTCCGTTCATAAAGTATCATTCATTAAATTGATTTAATGGATTTATTAATTTCAATATTTTGTGCAAACTGCGCGCATGCGCAAAGATATTGACCAAGCTCAAAAATGCGCTTCTACATATTCATAGAATGTACGGAAAAAGTTTGAAATGTGTGCCTTAAGATTT
>CAKNXH010046865.1:0-21001 GCA_932178445.1 Andricus quercusramuli
ATTGATAATAATGATCTGTGATGGGAAAGACATCATTAACAATGTATTTAAATCAAATAAATATTTTGTGCTGAAATTTTTTTTTATACATACATTTTATCATCACATGTTCCTTTAAACTCTTCGTTTTTACATTGCGAATTAAAAGTTCTGTAAAATAAGAAAGCGTTTAACTACAAATTGATAGCGCAAATAACAGCCTATTGAACTGGATGTTTAATGTGATATACTCCCAAATGTATAAAGAATAAACCGGCATTGCTCATTTTGACCAATTTTTAAATTAATTTTGGAATTTTTTAGTATTTAGTTTATCCATTGTTAATAATAAGTTAAATGAACAATTTCGCCAAACTATTGGATCTGTGAGAAGCGCACATGTCTAGGGAATGTTTCTACGTAAGAATCAACTCGATTCGTTAATTATTAACAGAAAAACGACAAGTTGATTATTGCGTTTTGAATTGATTTTTTCCCTCGATCAACGCGTTCAGTGAGTCTCCCCACTCTACCGCCTACTGGGCCGAGACGGCCCGAGCGCACAGGCAGTTCTGCAATCCGGTGCCTCAATTACGCATTTTGAGCAGCAAGTTGCCTTTATATTTAATACGTTATAATTATTAAACGAGAATTGCACATTACAAATGCATAATTAACTAGATTCCGAAATGTCATTTTTGTGATATCCAAATTTTAAAGTTAAAAAAATTGAATTAAGAAAAATATGGACTTGTCGAGAATATTAGAATGGAACTTTTTTCTACGTGAAGTTTTCCTTCCCGATGTATATTTTTAATAAAAAAAAATAGAAAAAGTGGGAAAATTTTTTTCCGAAATTCAATTATTTTTCGAAACATAAATCGTATTTACCCAGACAAATATGATTGAAAATGTTTGAAATTTGGTATACACATGCATTGTACCTAGCGATGCCTACAAGATTAAGACAAAAGTCAAAACGCTATAGAATCTCTATCTCTATTTTAAGAGAAAATGGCTATAAACAATAATACATTCTTTAAACAATTTATTCAAACGTCTCATTATCAATGTAAATTAATATTTTTTGTAATAGAAATTCACAGAGTGAAATATAACTAGAAATGTCCAATTATATTGTTTTACAGTAACAGAACAAAAAATATACATTCAATTTTATTTAAAAAATCATAGAACGATCAGCACCTTCCGAAACAGTTTAAGACACTGAGTCCTTTTCATAGTGAAAATTTCAAAACAAAGACAATAGACGGTTTGTTTACATTCCTTATTACAAAATGAAGAAGAAAAGAAAGCAAAGGATGGAACAACTTGTCAAGAAATATAAAGCAGTCGATTTTCTATCAATTGGTGAAGGGTCACAATTTTCAATGTTTAATTATTGAAAAGGCGAGTCCTTTCTAGGAGAGTGTACATGCAATAGTGAGGAACGAATGTCTCAATGGGAGTTGTTTCAACTTTAATGTTCACTCGATACTTTTCTTCGCCAAAGCTAAAAAACGTGCTTACCGTCAGGACTCCATTTGCAATTAATTATTATTGAAAAATTGGCAGTTTTGACTTTTTTCTTTATCTTGTAGGCATTGCTAGGGTTCAATTCATGTGTATACTAAATATTAAACAGTTTTAATCATATTTGTCTGAGTAAAGACGATTTATGTTTTAAAAAATAATTGAATTTGGGAAAAAATTGTTCCAACTTTTTCAATTTTATTATTAAAAATATACATCGGGCGGAAATCTTTATATAGAAAAAAGTTCCATTCTAATATTCTCTACAAGTCCATATTTTTCTTAATTCAATTTTTTGAACTTTAAAATTTGGA
The DNA here is from genome assembly GCA_932178445.1 of Andricus quercusramuli. Classification (NCBI taxonomy): domain Eukaryota; kingdom Metazoa; phylum Arthropoda; class Insecta; order Hymenoptera; family Cynipidae; genus Andricus; species Andricus quercusramuli. Next base: position 1,827 of record CAKNXH010046865.1, read on the forward strand.
TAACACAAGGCGCTTGAACAATCTTTTTTCACGTTTTCGAGCGCTCGCCCGGTTCTTGCATCCTAGCATTCAATTTTGAATTTTTATGAGATTATTTTCAAAAACTTATTTAATTTTTTTTTGTAGCTAAATTAGATGGAGCTACTTCTCGGAGAATGGACACTGAAGAGCCTCTGTCTGACACAGATTTTTTGGATCCAGCGAAATGGCCATCACCTTTGACCTGTGACTTCATCGATTTGATGCTGCACGATCTGCCTAAGCAAGATGTAGATTCTTTAAATTTATCGGCTTCAAAACGTATTTATACGAAGCAAGTGAGGTATGCCACAAAAACCACGTTTATTAGGAGACTGAGCAATGGCGAATTCAAGCAACGAAAATGGCTTTTGTACTCCGAATCTCGCGGACGTGTTTTTTGTTTACCGTGTAAACTGTTTGGTCATTCGGAATCAGTGTTCGCCACTCCGGTCGGCTTTAATGATTGGAAAAATGAAACTAAGTTGTTAGATATACACGAAAACAGTTATGAGCATCGCGAAAATAATAAAACTTATGTTCAGAGATGTAGTTTGTTAGGTGGTATAGATCATGACTTGAAGAAACAGTGCGCCGAAGAATTTGAGTACTGGCATAAAGTTCTAAGACGGGTACTGAGCGTTATAAAATTTCTGGGAACTCGCGGTCTGTCATTCAGAGGAAGCAATGAATCGATCAAGTCAGAGCAAAACGGGAATTATTTAGGTTTGTTAGAGCTTATTGCCGAATACGATCCTTTCCTCAAAAAGCACCTCGAAAATTCTTGTTCAAAAGGCAGCGGCAGTGTGTCTTATCTTTCGAAAAGAATCTGTAATGAACTTATCCAATCGATTTATTCTTATGCTCTCGAAAAAATCGTCTCTGAAATAAGGTTGAGTAAATATTATGGAATCAGCGTAGATTCTACTCCTGACGTGTCGCATATTGACCAGCTTACTTTTATCGTGAGATACGTTCTGGAGAATGGGGAGCCCGTCGAGAGATTTTTGAAATTTATCCCTTTAGCAAGTCATTGTGCGGATGAAATGGAAAGCGTTGTATTAAGAACCTTGAAAGATTTGGGCATCGATATTAGTGACTGCCGAAGTCAATCGTACGACAACGCAAGAAACATGTCAGGACAGTATGCTGGCTTGCAAGCGAAAATACAACAGCACAATCCATTAGCCGTATATGTTCCATGCTCAAATCATTCGCTCAATCTTGTAGGTCAATGTGCGGCAGATTGTTGTCTTGGTGCCACTAAATTTTTTATGTTTGTTCAAAAAGTATATACATTTTTGAGCGCTTCAACTGGGAGGTGGGCAAGGGTTAAAGAAAAAGTAAAAGCGTGCGGCAAGAACCCGCTTCCTAAGGAATTATCAGACACTCGATGGTCAGCTAGGGCGGATGCATGTCAGGCGCTCTTTTATTCTTTTCACTGCTTTGCGGAAGCCATTCTAGATATTGCCGAAGATCCGACTCAAAAACTCAGCGTGAGAGCTGAGGCCGATGGACTGTATCAGCAATTTTTTGAACTAGAAACCGGCATCATGACATGTTTCTGGAATGATGTCCTACAGCGCTTTGACAAAGTCAATCAACTTTTGCAAAGCGTTGAATCGAAGATTTGTGACGTCGTCGTTGCATATAAAGGTTTGCAAAAGTATATTGAGGGTCTGCGTGAACGCTTCAATTTTTACGAAGCTCAGGGAATCGAGTTAACTTCTTGTGAGGAGTATAGGAACGAAAATCGAAGGTGCAAAAAACGAAAACTTCGACCAGATGAATGTGGTAATGACACAACGTATAGTGGAAAGAATGATATGAGAGTGAACACGTTTATCGTCATAATTGATACTTTAAGTACAGAGCTGTCACGGAGATGCACCAGCTACATTGAAATTGACGATCGCTTTCGGTTTATCGATCAGTTGTTATCCTTTTCCAATGACGAAATCAGAATCAAGTCTGAAAATTTGCGTAAAATTCACTCCTCTGACTTAGGAAGAGAATTAGGTGAGGAATGTGTGCATTTCAAAGGCATCCTTGAGGTTATGAACGTACCTATTGAAGAAATATCCGCAGTACATTCCCTGCGCATCATTCGACAGAAAAATCTTGGTGTAATCTGCCCGAATGTCGACGTTGCACTTCGAATTTATTTGAGCCTTATATCCACAAATGCAAGTGGAGAACGCTCCTTTTCTGTACTCAAACGTATAAAAAATTACTTAAGAAACTCGTTATGTAACGATCTTCTTTCTCCTCTGGCCTTTTTCGCAGGTAATGCGCAACTTTTGGATTCGATTAACTTCGATATAATTGTAAAACGATTTGCGCAAGAGAAAGCAAGAAAACGGGTGTAATCCGTATAATTGATTAACCATATTTTTGGATGAGTATATTTATAAGAATCTTTGTATATCTTTGATACAAAATGTGGATGTGAAATGTGAATTTTTGTAACAAAATGTGCTTATATGTAAATATATATCTAATGTCAAAACAAACATTTATGCGTGTGATTTATCATGAACTCTGAAAATAATAACATATACCATTTTTATGATTTCTTGATTCATTTCGTGTTTAAAATGATAAAAAAATTGAAAAAGGATGGGGTAGGGGGGGGGCGTTGTAAAATAATTGCCTAGGGGCGCAAATTTCCTAAGACCGGCCCTGAGTAGAGAGTTATATTTTGGTTTAAACTGCTTGGAAAATTGCAAGAAACGCAATCGAATAATAATTCGGAATGGCAATCCTCAAACCTATTAATTAATAACAAATCATCCTGGAAGACCTATGAATGGTAGTGTGGGTGTGAGAACACAGCGGGATACCATAGCTGAAGGGTCTACTCATTGAAAAAGAGTAGCTTCTGCCTGAAAAAAGGAATAGCTGTGCGGTATCCCATAATGACACAGTCCATAGTGTTTTCACACCCACACTACCATTCATCGGTCTTCCAGGATTATTCCTTATTAATTGATAGGTTTTAAGATTGTGATTGCTAATTGTTATTCGATAGTATTTGTTGCAATTTTCCAAGCAGTTTAAGCCAAAATATAACTCTCTACTACTTATATTACGAGAGATAGCATAGTCATGTTCAAATGAATTTTATGTTAATTGTTATTAATATATTGCAATTTTGTTTTCACGTATGTATAGTTAAAATGTGAATGCATCTGCATGATTTTTAAAAAAAATTTCACACTGTGCTGTTCAAAGATATCGTCATCGAAAATCAAGCAAGGACGGAGTGACGCGAAAAAAACACGGTTTTCATCTCTTCGCGAAGGATATTTTCGAAAGAAATTTTTGTACATAAACAAATGAGGGCTTGTTTTAAGCGAAATAAAGTGAGCTTCATCATGATATAAGCAGTGTTTTTGTGCGATTTTTGCATTGCGAGTAAATTACTCAAATGTACAGCTGTTTTGGAGGGGCCTTCCCATCGTGAACGGATAGTAGACTTGTATGGAGCCCTCCTAGCTCTTTTTAAAAAAGTAAAGCGCATTACATTTGTTCTTTAATTTTTTAAGTTTATAGTTTCTTAGAATTTGAAAAATGTTCAGAGGGTTCGTAACTCATTGTTATGGTTGTCACACCCTAACAAAAAAAATATTATAAGAAATTGAGTGTGGGCTGATAATGATTTTCCAATAATGATTTTCCTATACTGAATTTCTAATAATTTTTTCACGATTCTAGAAAAATCCTTATAGAAAATGATTATAAGAAACTCAGTATAGAAATAATTGTATAATATAATTGAATCTTTCATATTTGCGGTTGAATTCAATTCTCTTCAAATTAAAACCTTTTTTGGTGGAAATATCAACTATTAAATTTGTCTTCGAAAATGCGTTTTTTCTTCTTCATTTATCTGATTTGTTCAAAACTAGTTTTTTTTTGTTTGAAAAAGAATTCTACTATTTGATTGAGAATTCAACTATTTTGTTGAAAATTCGTGTTTTTATTACAATCTTTCCTGGTTGAAATATGAACTGTTATTTTATTTAAAATAATAATTTTTTTTAAACATCAACTAATACATTTTTCGTTCAGAATTGATCTTTTGTGGTTTCAAACTCAACTACTTGGTTAATAGTTCAATTGCTTTGTTAAAAATTTATATAATTTTTTTTAAGTTCGTTGCTTTATTGGTTGAAAATTAATTTTTTCTTTACTGAAAATTTAATTATTCCATTTCTGGTTGAAAATCGATATTTTTTCGTAGAAAATTCATCTCTTTGGTTATAATATTATATATTTTGTTGAATGGTTGTATTTATTGATAGAAAATAAAATACTTGGTTAAAAGTAATATTTTTGGTTAAATTAAAATTTTTTGTTGAAAATTTTACTACTCGGTTGAATGTTGAACTACTTTGTTGAAAATTCATTTTTTTGTTGACGATTCATCATTTTATTAATTAAAAGATCTTATTTTCGTTTGTGTACTGGTCCAATTATATTTATAAAAACTTGCAACGTTTCAACATTTATTAATATTTTTTTTTAACTGCCATTCATCGTTATAATTATTCCGAGGGGCTATTCACTGAGAAATCATGTGAATGCGACTCCAGAAATCGCAAGGAAATCCTTCGTGGAAATCCTGGACTCCCAGAGCAGTCACTGGCAGTCAGTGGGGAATCTCGGCAGTCAACGGAAATTTCAGATATTCTAGTTCGTACTTGAAGCTGCATTCACTCGATTCCGGTTAAGTCGGTTATCGCTCATTTTATTCAGTCATGCGCAAGACGGTATATTTACTGTCAAAGAAATTTGAAATTTGTTTTCTTTTCTCTTCGTTTTGCATAATATTTTGCATATAATGTGACTCTGAATGTGATGAAATTGCGAATATTTTTGGCAGAAATTTAATTGTAAAGAGAAATAATACTGGATAGCAGATAAATACGAGCACCATCTTAAAAAATTAAAAAGATTTACTAAAAAATACCTACTATAAAATATATGTAATAACCTCTCTAAACTAATAATCTTTGATTCCACTTAAAATCATACAGAGAGATCTAGCTCAGGGTGTTGTAATAAATTACTTCGAAATAGGTTATTTTTCAGGGGGGTCAAAAATAAAAGTTATTAGTATGCTTTTATTTCATAGGTACTCCTCGTCAATCCCTAAAATTTTTGGCACGTTTTGATCAAACCCTGAAGTATGAATTCAATTTTTCGAAAATCCAAAATTTCCCCATGTCAATTAAATGGGATTTTGAAGTGCCCGGTGGTACGTGTTAATATTCGACTTTCGAAAAAAAAATGAGGGATTTTTTTTCTCTGGAAATGGAAATTTTTGAGGGGGGGGGGGCTTGCCCTGTAGCTCGAAAAGAGTTTTTTTGACCACCCTAATAACCATATTCATTATTACCAATTTTTTTATTTTATCTAAGTCCTAAATCGTAAACTTCGAAATTTGAATTAAATTAAAATTAAATGTCAATGTTTACATCTATAAAATCTATCCTTGTTTGGACGATTGCCAATCTCTTCTCGTGTTTTTTTCTTCATTTCATCTCATAATAAACACATATACAAATTACTTTTTTGAATGAATATTCTAATAATTTTTAAATTACTCAAATTATTTATATGTGGTAACTATGGTGATACGCCTTACGTTTCGGCGACAGTTTCATGGCGTTGCTGCCATTTAAGCGAAGTCCGAACCGGAATCTTTGGAGCAATCAATGGACAATCATGGGATTCACAAAGGAATCATCTCGGGAATCATTTATGAACTGCCGCATTCATGTCTTTCTGATTCCCTGATTTCTCAGTGAATAGCCCCTCGAATTATTCATCATTTTAGTTGGAAATTCATGTCAGTGGCTGAAAATGTCACTATTTTGTTGATCATGTGCTTGTTTTGTTTGTTGAAAATTAATTTTACTAATTAAAAAATGAAGTATTCCATTCTTTTTGTTTGAGAAATCAACTACACTGTTGACATTTGAATTGCTTTTTTTAATTATTCTTTTGGTTAATGATTCATCAGAATTTTTTTTTTAAACAATTGTTTTTTATTCAAAATTTGACTACTCATTTGAAAGTTAAATTACTTTGTTAAAATCAAATTTTTTTGATTGACGATTTATTGTTTTAGTTTAAATATCATCTCTTTGGTTGAAAATTTAATTGTTTTGTTGAAAATTCGTTTTTTCGTTGGAAATTAATGTTTTCAATTGAAAATTGAACTACTCAATTTTTTCAATTAATATTTTTACATTCTCATTCTAATGAGAAGGTATTGGTTTTATGTAAAATTTGACTTGATCGGTTTTCATCAAATCTCCACGTTTTGAGATCCCCTGAGCTAGAAAAAAAGGTTTTTACCAAGGTGTCTGTCTGTCTGTAGTCTGTCTGTCTGTAGGCACGATAACTTTCGAAAAAATAATCAGATTGGGTTGTGCTTCGGCACACTTTTTTAGGGCCTAAAAAGAAAGAACAAGTTCGTTAACCAGCTATTTCGGATGAAAATTCAAAAAGTGAGCACATTTTGAAAATTTTTGAGAACACTTTTTTTGAAGATTTGGGAATTCTATGGACGGTTATTAGTAGTAAACAAAAAGAGGAAAAAAATATCCTTATGACTTTTTCAGATAAAGAAAAATTACCAGAGTTATAGCATATACAAAATTCCAAAAAACAAACGAAAATGAACATTTTAAGCCGAAAAACGCACGTTATGAAAAAAAGTCAAGAGAAGAAAAACGTTGATTTTTGAACACCTTACAATATTTTCATAACAACTTTTTGAATTTTGCAAAAAATAAAAAATTTAAATTCTGATCGCACAACAAAATAATGAGAAATCAAAAATTTCATTTTGCTGTGAAACTATGCAAGATACGACAAAAGATGACAGGACCAAAATTATGCACCTAAAAAAGATCTACAAATTTGTTATTATTCACTTTTTGATATGACGCGTAGTTTTTGTTTCATTCATAAAAAACAGCATTGAAAATAGAAAAAATAAATTTTTAGACGAATAACACAAGCTACGAAAAACATGACGGAGACAACATTTGTTCATTCAAAGAAGAGGTACAAATTTGTTATGAATCGTGTTCTAATAGGATGCGTAGTTTTGGTTTTATTCGTGAAAATAACATTGACAGTAAAAGAAATCAAAATTTTGGAAAACTTTGGAAAAATCAATTTTCGTTGTAAGAATATATTCAAAATGAAAAAAATAACTTTTTTGAAAAACGGAAAATCTAAAATAACATTTTAAATAATAAAATTTGTCGCCTAATTTATATAATTATTCTTGATTTGAAATCAAATACAAATATAATTTTTATTTTACTGAGTTATGATTTGACATAATTTTTGTAATACCGAATTACTATTTTACGTAGGTTTCATTTTTCGTAATTACTATTTGAGGTTATTATCATTCTTTTAAATAAGCACGTCGCCTAACATTGATTGACATATATAACAAGGGGTGATTCGGAAAATTAAAACTTAGAACAGTGATTCAGAAAAAATACAAACTAGGTAAATTGACAATTAGGATAATTAAAAATTAGAGCAAATTGCTATTCCGTCAAATTATTTTAGGTAGAACAAGTACGAGGAAAATAGAATTTGCGCAATGTTCATTCGCCTCATGCTTGCTAATCAATCACAGTGAAGGATAAATTATATTAAAGAATCGACAGAGATGTTTTCTAGAGGTTCAACTTAGATTTTTTGGCGTTGATATTTTGTTACTTTTGAAGTTCTACCTAACAGCTATCTAACAGATTTTCGGTCAATTTTTTAGTATAATTCATTTGGCCATAACTTTAAAATAACACATAACTAACAAAAAGAGCTTTCCTTTAATGCTTGTAAAATAGCCTAATGCAAAAGAAAGTGGGAACATACTTCATGGAATTCACAGCTAATTTTATTTTATTTGTTTGCAGGATTAGTCCTGTGCGGTTGGAAGAACTTGCGAGGAACATTGAAGAGGTTTTCCCTAATGAAAAAAAAGTAGGAATTCTATTCAGACATATAGAAAACGTTGAATTATTTTGTAGCTTCAATATTTTTAAAAATTATTTCTTATTTTTTTAGGGCATTTACTTCATCCCCTATTCTTCAAAAAAGGTCAACGGAAAGGTTATAAAAAAGCATAACGCACAAGGAAAATTATGGTGGAAATACACTAATTATTGTAAGATTTTACTGCACGAGGGAACTCGTATTCGACGAAGGGTGTCGAAGAAAGACGATCAGTCATTGCCAAGTGAGTATCAGGACTTCAAGATTGAAACTGTTTCAAGATATATGGATGACGGCTAACAAATTCTATTTTGTAATGTTTCTAGGTGTTGCAGTACCAGAGTCACTGACGGGAATTCTCCTCTGGCTGGAAGGACAGCTAGAGATCACAGAAAATTTAATTAATAAGTGGAAAGAAACTGCTCCATACCGATACAACCTATTGCTCCGAGATCAACTGCAGTGCGATGTTCTTATTAAGAGATCCGGAAAATGTCTAATTGACAGTTATTTTACTAAGTACCCTTTTCTGAGGCAACCTGGTGGATACGCTTTGGTACGTATTTTTTCTAGGCAATATTCTCCTAAAATATGTCTTGAGTATTGACTTATTATTATAATTATTATTATTATTATTTTGTTTACAGCTGGAGCAGGACTTCTTGAATAGGTACCCTCAATGTGGGAATAAGCTTTTCGAAAAGTGGCCTGAATTCCGTGAGAAGGTCCTCAGATTGTCAGGAAAGTCTGACCAAACAGGTAATTTCATATTTTTTTATTGCTTTATTTTTTGTTTACTTGAAATATAAATAACGATTAAGTTGAATATTTACGTTTTTTATTTCTTTTCAGCTTCTAGTGATGCTAGTGTTCTTTTTGAATTCTGTAAGCTGGTAACGAGTGTACAGAAATCTAGGCGAGTCTCTAAAAAATGGGTGGCCAATGCAGAAGAAATCACAGAAGGTTTTCTTCTACATGTAAAGGTAAATATATTCAAAGAAAAATATTTTTTTTTTTTGTGGGTGATTCCGATACCAATCTATTGAGATTATTAAATTGCCCAATTAGGAGAAAATAATCGAAAATATTTTAAAACATTTATAAAATCACTGAAATTCAATACATCCTTTTTTACAACAATTTTCTAATAAAAAGAAAGATTTCTTACAGTAAAATTGAGGTAAAAATATGTCTTTCATCGGTGTTAATTAAAGTCAAATCTAGACAATTTAATTCTCCTTTAGTTTTAATTTCAATACTATTATGTTATACTTATCATTCAATGTTTTTTATCTTTTATAGGTTATAGATTCATGTGATGCGGAAATCGACAAAATAATTAAACGAGCTCAGACCTACAACCTGCATGTCTGGCCTTTTGCGATTGTTGTGGGAACCGACATCCAAAATATCACGGACTCTTATATTTGTCTTGACGGCGTGCAGTTCCGGGTAGCTTCTCCTCTACACGCAATTGACCAAACCTTCAAGGCTATCCATGCGTTGCATGCAGTGTATCAGCAGCAGAGTATTTCTACGTGGATGCTTTTACAACGGGTAATTTACGATTTGTATACAGAATGGGATACAGCGTGTAGCGTGGTAGAAGGTTTATTGCGCAAATTTGTATAGAATAGATTTTTTTTTACTATCTACTTTGTGTTTTAATTGTTTTGTTTTTAACTCGAAATTTTCTTTGATAAAATTGGCAAAAATGCCTCGTTGTACCATTTGCGGAGAGTACAAGGTTTCCATTAATTCCTTACAATTACATTTAAGAATAGTCCATACAAACCACGATGATTCTTTCAAATGTAAGGAGGCAAATTGCTACCGAACTTTTAAAGGTTGGAAACAGTTTCGGAGGCACCTCATAATTGTCCACAAGATCAATCCGTCTGACACTGCCACTTTAAGCCAAGGTCCTGAACAGTTTAGTGTAGACGTTGTGGGTCCATCTAGTTTAGAATATGCCCCTTCAACCCCTGATGACAGAGATGTTCCAGAAACATCAAAAGCTTCAGCAGCTCCAAGCTTGACAGAGATTGAAAATCATGTTCGATCTCTAGCTTTGACTCTCATCTGTAAGCTTTACGCTAACCCCAAACTACCTCGAAACCACGTCCAAGAAGTACTGGGAGACGTAGGTGAGTTGGTAGACGACATATTGTCGACAATCAGGCCTTGTTTTCAAATGGAAAGCGATACCAGAGATTATGAAAGTTGTTTCGAAAAAGTTCAAAGTGCAGTCATGAAACCTTTTCGAAACACTTTATCTACTGAATATCGCAGAATGAAAGCCATTGAGGAGACAAACCATCTTATCAAGGCCCGTGATTATGTCGTTGGGGATAGTTTAGATAACGTTTTAAGCGAAAATAGGGTAATTCAAGATAGAAGCAGTGTAACAGCAGAATTCATCCCAATACGAGAAGTCCTGACACAATTTTTCTCTTTGCCAGAAGTTATGAGTAAAACTCTTGGATATTTAGCTTATCTTGAAGCAGAGAAGGAAACGGGCATTTATTCTAACTTCGTACAAGGCAAATTATGGGAAGAAAAATTAAAAGAATTCGGGGATAAGTTTGTTCTTCCAATATTCATCTACTACGATGATTTTGAAATAAATAATCCCCTAGGATCCCATGCAGGAGTAAATAAGTTAGGTGGTGTATACTTCTCCATACCTTGCTTGCCTCCTGAATATCGTTCAAGAGTAGAAAATATTTTCACTGCTGCCCTATTTAACTCAAACGATAGGAAAACATCTCCAGAGGGAAATGATGCTATTTTCAACATACTTGTTGAAGAATTGAATTTTCTTTCGCGTGAGGAAATTGAGTTAAATATTGATGGGAAAGTTAAAAAAGTTTATTTTTCTTTAGCTTTACTGCTAGGCGACAATGAGGCACTCAACAGTGCCGCTGGTTTCATGGAGGGTCCCAACGCGAATATTTATTGTAGGTTCTGCAAAATGCCAAAGCATCAAAGCCAACAAAACTGCCCTCTTCGAGACGATCTAATCAGAACACGCGAGCAGTACGAAAAAGATGGTTTCCACCAACAAAAGCAAACCGGCGTTAAAGAAAATTCAATTTGGAACCTCGTTCAATATTTTCACGTGGTATACAATTTTTTTTCTGATATAGCCCATGATCTGCTCGAAGGAGTGTGCAGGTATGTCATGCAACACACTTTGCGTACTAAAACCTTAAACCTTGATCGATTGAATGCAAAAATGCAAGTGAAATGCACACCTTCATTTTAGTATTTCCGATGCTTGTCGAGGATTTAATCGAAGGTGGCATTGACATGGAGCAGGAGATCTGGCAGTTATTTTCCTTGCTGAGACAAATCATGGATATTTGTTTCGCGAAATCTCTGAGAACAGACATGATTGATGTATTTGATTCTCTCGTGAACCAGCATCATAATTTGTATATAAAATTATTTAATGATACATTAAAGCCTAAGTTTCATAATATGAAACACTACTCAAAAATTATGCGAATGTCTGGTCCTTTGTCTCATCTCAGTCTATTGCGATATGAGTCAAAGCATAGAGAATTAAAATACATTGCCTCTTCAACAACCTCACGAAAAAATCCTTGTCACACTATCGCTGTTAAGGAACAACTGCGATTGTGCTATCGCCTCATTGGCAAGCGTGGCTTAACGTCTGAATTTGAGTTGGGAGATGGTGATAGCCTAGATAGCGTAACATTACGTGTGCAGTTAACTGAATTTCAGGAATCTGTTCCTGACGACTTTTCAGGGCCTTGCTTAGATGTTTCGTGGGTGCAAATCAATGGAATGAGGTATAAAGTTGGTTCAATTGTAGCTATTGATATCGATCCTGAAGGCTTCTTAGAATTTGGCAAAATTTTGAATATTTTCGCCAATGAAGAGGAACGAGTCCTTTTCGCCTGCGAGAAGATCATAGTCAAATCTTTCATTGAAGAATTGCATGCGTATGAAGTGATTAACTCGTACGAAAAAACATGCTGTTTGGCTGAGAATTTGATATCTCCCTATTTAGCAATCCATCATTGTTTAAACGACGGACGAGATATTTTGTCACTCAGACATGCTTTATGGTAACCATAAATATCTGTATATATTTGAATATAATTATGTAAAAAATAATATTAATTATTGTTCACTAAAGGTATATTATTTTCAATATTATTCCAACAGCATATTGAACAATAAATTATATAATAATTAATTATTAATAATAATTTAGACCTTAGTTAATAATTATTTGACAAAATATAAATATATTTTATCGTTAACTAACTTCATTTTTGTTACAATGTCAACAGCAAATTAAGCAATAAATGATGTAATAATTAATAAATAATTACTTTTAATTGGAACCTCACCTTATAATTAATTAATAATTAATCATTTTCAATTATGTCTTCCTTATTAATTAATTCATATTCAATTATTAAGTAAGACATAATTTAAAATAATTGATATTTTTCAATATTATAACTAGGCCTAAGTTGAGAAATACGATCCGCAGAGGTTGCATTTACTTTGCCCCAAGTGGATTCTACTAAATAAGTATCGCTTGCGCAGTAGGAACTACATTTCAGCTTCGTACATCGTACTAAACAAGAATCGTTCACGCGACCGCTTGCACAGTAGGCACTACGTTTCCCCTCCGTATATTCTACTAAACGAGAATAGTTCGTGCGGCCGCATGCGCAGTAGACACTACGTTTCCCCTTCGTAAATTTTACTAAACGAGAATGGTCAGTGAGACCGCATGCGCAGTAGACACTACGTTTCCCCTTCGTACATTCTACTAAACGACAATGGTCCATCCGACCGCATGCGCAGTAGGCACTACGCTACTGTGAGTAGTAACAGGGACTAAACAAGCGTTTAGTAAATCCAACCGCTAGCTTAGTCTGTCCATAATATACTACTCCGTTTAGTAGATCTCACCCTTGCTACGGTGAGAGCTACCAAACATTTTTCTCCGTGTGGATGAGAATGGGTTCCTTAAGGTCGATAGAACCTTGAGTGAATAAATTTCCTTTTCAGTCTAAAATAAAAACAAATTCAACAATCACTTCATATGTAGAGGTTTTGATAATTTTCTAATATTTGGAAATAAACTTTTTCTTTTCATCGAAGTCGAACACGAAGTTCAAAGATCTAGAGGAATCAAGCGCGAAGCGCGAGATTCAACAGTCGCGCGCCCTAGGCGCGCTCAAACTTGCGAGCGAATTTATTTTTTTATAGGAAATTAATCTTCTTTACGAAAAATTAATTTTTTTGTTTGAAAATTCATCTATACTTGGTTGAAAGTTGTACTGCTTTATTAAAAATTCATTCATTTGTAACATGATTCATCATTCTATTTGAAAATTCATCTGTTTCATTGAAAATGTAACTATTTTATTGCTTATTCTTTTTTTTTTGCAAATTTATCTTCTTCAGTTAAATATTCGACTTAGTTGTTTAAAATTAATGTTTTCAATCGGAAATTCAATTAATACATTTTTGGTGGAAAATTGTTACTCTTTAGTTGAGAATTCAACCGGTTGGATAATTTTAAATGACTCATTTTATCATTGAGTCAAATTGACTGATTTGAAAATTCACTTTTAACTGATTCGTCAATCTACGAATCCACATAATTTAAATCAGTAAAAATTGACTTTCAATCAGTCACGACAGTGTCAAAACACGACAATATTACATGTAGAGTATTTGTTTGCGTCTCTGAGACTCACCGATCGACCTATTGTTGAAACTTTTATGACCTACCAGTACCGAATTATGAAGTTTCAAAAAATGGTATGTTCTGCTTATATGGGAAAAACTCTTTGGATATTGAAATCAAGACAATATTACATGTAGGTTATTTGTTCGCGTCTCTAAGACTCATCGATTGGCCTATTGGTAACCGTTTTATGACCTACCAGTACCGAATTATGTTTCAAAAAATGGTATATTCTGTTTATATGGGAAAAACTTTTTTGATATTCAAATCCAGACAATATTACATGTAGGTTACTTGTTCGCGTCTCGAAGACTCACCGATTGACCTATTGTTGAAACTTTTATGACCTACCAGTACCGAATTATGATGTTTCAAAAAATGGTATATTCTGTTTATATGCGAAAAACTTTTGTGATATTCAAATCAAGACAATATTACATGTAGGTTATTCGTTCGCATCTTTAAGACTCACCGATCGACCTATTGTTGAAACTACCAGTATACCGATTTATGAAGTTTCAAAGTAGTTGTTGGTAATACAAATGCGCAAAGTGTCTCGTCGTCTCGAGATTCAGGATGGGTAGAACAATATTTTTTATAAGCTTGGCTAGTCATCCCGAATTTTCGGGATGACCAGTCCATTCCTTTTGCTAAATCCTCAAATGTCGCGAAACGGCCACTACCTGGCCAATTCCGCCCTGGGACCAGCAAACGGTTCCCCCACTACGCGGCTTCCCCTCACTCAGCCGAACTGCTGCCGCCGAGCTGGTCAGCAGGAGTCCTTTGTACCTAATGATGACTAAAATGCTGAATATAACATTTTTTCAAATTAGCACTTGGTAATTGGTAAATATTATATTCGAAATCTGTTAATTATAAAGATTCCAACGATATTTTACTTGAATTTAAAAAAATTGAAAATTGGAGAAGAAATGTTCAAGTTTATGTGAAATTTTATGAACACATTTTTCAGTATTTTTATCAAATCCACTGCAGTAGCTTTAATTTATTTTATTATTATTAAAGAAATAAATCAACTACAGCGGCTTCCAATTTTCAAAATTTTAAAGAATTCCAAACGAAAATAATTGAAAATTGTACTATTTCATGAAATGTAATTAATATAATATTAATTTTATTAATATAATATGTTATAATGATAAGAACCAAATTTGAATTTCATTTTTGAAGAAATTTATTTAACTATTCTTTTGTTTAGTATTAAGATTTCAAACATGAAGATGTAAAAAAAATAAAAACTGAATAATTTTATTAAACAAATGATTCAACTATAGCGGTTTCCAGTTTTCAAAATTTTAAAGAATTTCAAACGGAAATCATTGAAAAGCCAATTATTTCCAGGCACTTTTCGTTGTCCCACTCCATGTTTTAGAATAAAAATAATAAATTCGATGCACTCCGAAAAATGCTGTTCGTGCTCCTGTCGAAGTACCGTTTACACCGGACGCGCAACGTACTCTGAATCCCTTTGATGGTTCGTCGATTTACCGACAAGCGGCCGAACACGGACGAGCACGATCGAACGTTCGCGAACAGCGTTCGCGAACACTGTTCGGTACGGGCAAGCGTTTACACCGAGCGAGCTTCTGTTCGAGAACGTTCGCGAACAGCGTTCGCGAACGATGCTCGCTTGGTGTAAACCCGGCTTTACCACAACACTAAATTGTATTTGCCTGAATGTCGACGAGAATTTAATAATTGAATTCGGCCGATTTTCAAAATAATTATTCTTCATTTCAAAAATTTCCAAATCTAATTTTTAAACCAAAGAAAAAGGAATTTTCGAAAAATGTTTTGAATTTTTAACCCAGAAAGATTTTGCAGTCAATACAGAAAAAAAATCGCAGCCAAAATGTTAAATTTTCGATCCAAAAAGACGAATTTCTGGAAAAAAAGTTTAGTTTTCAAACCAAAGAAATGAATCTTTCACTGAAATAATGAGCCTTCAACCACAAAAATGTATTTTTAACAAACAAACAAATTTTAACCGAACAGTTGAATTTTCAACCGAAAAGATTAATTTTCTACTTCCAGAAGATTAATTTGTAAAAAGATACATGAATTATTACAAAGCTATTTAAAATTAAGGAATTTTCAACCAAAGAAATGCATTTTCAACCAAATAGGGATAGTTGAATTTATGGTCAAAAATAATTAATTGAAAAAAAAATAATAATAATTTGCATTAAAAACTGAAAAAATGTTTAGTGAATTATTAATTTGGAAAGAATTCGAGTAAGTTTCAGATATATATTCAGAAGTTTTGAGAAGATCTAAACTTGATTTAAAACTGGAAATGATTCCGAAAAATGAAAAACTAAATTTAGATTTTCGAAGATTTCGAAATAAAATTTTGAAGCTTTTCAAGGTTCTTTAAAGGTTTTGAGAAAATAGAAAAAACTCTTAACTTTGCTGGAATAATTTACAATGATCATTTATTTTTTTGAAATAATTTAAAGAGAATATTTAAGAAGATGACAGAAATTTTGGAATAATGAATAATAATTGAATAATTAATAATTTGGAAAAGAATCAAGTAAGGTTAAAATATATCTAGAAGTTTTGAAGAGTCCAAAATAATTTAAAATGTGAAAAGATTTCAAAACGCACAACATTTGAAAGCTTTCTAAGCATTTTGAAAGGTGTCAGAAGAATAAAAAAAAAATTATTGAAATTCCTAGGAAAATTAAAAATGAATTGATATGATTTTTTAAAACAAATTTTTAAGCGAATATTAAAAACGATTTTGGAACAAATTTTGATGCATAAATTAATGTTTCTAGCTTAAAATTGCCTAAAATTATATAATTTCAAACATGTATACATTTTTCTATTGATTCTTCAATGTTGAATTATTAAACATTTCAGGTCCGACTTTTTTTCTTTATCGACTGAAAAATCTTTCTTGGTTAAAAATTCAACTCTTTTCGTAAAAATTCTTTTTTTTTTTTTTTTTTTTGAAAATTAGTCTGTTTTGGTTGAGGCTTAAGTTAATTAAAAGAAAAGAGAAGTGCCAGTAGTAAAACGTAAAACATCTGGATACAGTAATACTAAACGTATTATTTTTTAAAGGAAGAATACTTACTTTCAAAATTTGCCGAATTCAGTTTTTAACTTCTTTTCGACACTTAAGCAAATCCACTTTTCCGTTTTGGTCTCTGTTCAAAATTTTTCAAGTTAGATTCAAAAAACAACATTTTTAGATTGAATCCATATTATGCTGTTTATGTTTTAAAATAGTATTTTTAATTAACTTTCATAAACAAATTGTTTAAGCAGTAAAAAAAATGTATGATGTTTGTTAATGAGTTTCCGAATTGAGCTAGGGATGACACTACTACTCATTCTTTTGGAATGGGAGTCCAAAATGATTTTGGAATAATTTTGAGGAATGCGATTGTTTGAGAAAGAAACTATGATGTTCGTTAATAAGTTTTCAAATGTGGCTAAATTTCAGCCAACGAATGAATTAAAGCTACTGCAGTGGATTTTATAAAAATGCTGAAAAAATTTTGTAATAAAATTTCACATATACTTGAACATTTCTTCTTTAATTTTAAATTTTTTAATTTAAATAACATATCGTTGGAATCGCTATAATGAGCAGATTTCGAATATTTTCATTATAAATTACCAAGTGCTAAATTGAAAAAATGTTATATTCCCCATTTGAGTCCTCATTACGTACAAAGGACTCCTGCTGACCATGCTCGGCGGCAGCAGTTCGGCTGAGTGAGGGGAAGCTGAGTGAGGAGGCTGAGTGAGGGGGCAGATGACAATTCCGCCCTGGCTACCTGAGGTAGGTTCCCCCACTACGCGGCTTCCCCTCACTCAGTCGAGCTGCCATCGTCGATCCTAGTCAGCGGGAGTCCTTTGTACATAATGAGCACAAAAATGCGGAATATAAATTTTTTAAGTTTAGCACTTATCAATTCACAAATGAAATATTCGAGATCTGCTAATTTAACGATTCCAACGATATGTTATTTGACTAAAAAAAGTTGAAAATCAAGGAAGGCTCTAATGTATAGGAAATTTTGTGGAAAATTTTTGAGTATATCTTATTCAAATCTACTGCAGCTTTAGTTTATAGGTACAATATTTTACTTAGCTTGTTTCGAAGGGATTCATGTGGCCTGCTTTTTCTAAGCAATTGTCCGGATGTGTGTGTGTGGATGTCACGCTTTTTTGTGAACACGATAACTAGAAAACGGTTGCAGATAAATTGATGAAATTTGGAGAGGGGCCGTACTTAAATTACGTAACGGATTATAGGCCCTCTCTGAGATCCCCCCACCCTCCTGTAACAAACTGTAACAAAATTTTTTTACCCCCCCCCCCCCCCCTATCTTTCTGTACGTAATTTTTATTAATTGATTTTAAGCAAAAAATATCTTTTCTGCTATAAAAGATGGCTTTTTAAACAAAATACTTGAATTTTAAGGCACATAATTAAATTTTTAACATAATGGTTGAAATTTCCACTTAAAAATATAAATTCCCAACAAAAAGTGGCATAGCTTATATTTCAATCAAAAAACATGAAATTTATACACAGAAAAAAGTTTTTTAACCCTTTCAGTCACGCAATTCAAATGTTTTTGGATTGCTATTGAAAATAGAAGTTTCAATATTATAGAGAATTTTATCAATTAAACTATATTTTTATATTCTTTCAATACTAAAGTAACTAAAACTGCAAAAAATTTCAGGAATTTTAATGAAATATAAAGAAATGAAGAATTTAGTAAGCAATTATTTTTCAACGAAACTGATGCATTTTTACCCAATAAAAGTGAAATTTTAAATCACGAAAATTTTTTTTTTTTTTACCGAAAAAAGAGAATTTTCAACTAAAAAAGCTCAATCTTAAAAAACGAAAAAGTTACATTTTCAGATAAAAAATTAATTTTTAATAAATGAAAGACTTTTCCACTAAACTGTTCAATACTTAAGAAAAGACATAAGCCTTCAATCGAAATAATAAATTTTTAACAATGTTGTTAACGTGGAAAAGTATTGAAATGAGACTATTCACACTTTTGCACGGGGCGTGGAAAATAATTAAAGGATAATTTTGAGAAATTCGATTGTTTGAAGAATAAACCAAATATAAATAAATAAATATCCGAATATCCGAAGAAAAAGTTTTATCCCGCTAGTTGTCTCGGAACGCAGTCGTTTTCAACCCCCATGTCTCAAAAAATAAAGAAAAAATTCTAAAATCTTTTCAAAGTTCTTTACCTAAAATATCCAAACAGGAAACGGCAGAATTTTCAGAATTTTTTAATCGATTTCTGAGGATTAGGGGTTTGAAAACAAATTCATTCTCCGGCAGCAAGGGAGATTAAACTTTTCG
>CAKNXH010046868.1:1349-12772 GCA_932178445.1 Andricus quercusramuli
CCTTTCAAACGAAGGAATCTTTTATATTCTTGCATCAACTCTGAATTGTGCTAATGAAAAAAGTTTTACCATAAAAAATCGATTTTCAAAATATATAAATTACCAGAACTTCCCTACTGTTCAATAAAATGTAATAATATTATAGGTCAATCGATTCGTCCCGCACCAAGGAATCTTTTACATTCTTGCATCAACTTTGAATTATGCTAATGAAAAAAGTTTTACTATAAAAAACCGTATTTTAAAATATGATGCCTTACCATAGCTTCCTTACTCTTCAATAACATTTATTAATATTATAGGTCAATCGATTCGACTCGAATCAACACACCTTTACTGTTTTTGCATCAACTTTAAATTATGTTAATGAAAAAATTTTTACTATAAAAAACCGATTTTCAAGATATATAAAGTACCATTACTTCCCTACTCTTTGATAATTATTATTATTATACCATTAAGCCATTTCCCTTTCGGGGTAGGCGTTACTTGCTCGGTTGGGAAGTAGTGAAATAGGTATATAGGTATGAGGTAGATCGGTATATGGGTACAGGGTAGTTGGGTATATAGGTGTTAGGTATAGATGTTTTAGATTGATCTGGAGTTCTCGTGTTATTTATATAAATGACACGTTCACTCCGCAACACTGCTCCGACCCAGGTTGCTGATCAATCTCTCTAGCGATCACCCCAAGTGAGGAGCCTCACAAAATTGTTATGTATGGTTCCCCACTTGGGCCCATTAGTATCCAAGGTCTTTGTTTCAGGCATCATTCACTCTATCGTCACTCTGTTTATAAACTATTTGTCGCCACACATTTCTGTCCTGGCATACTACTCTAGCTTCCTTTACGTCCATGCATTTCTTCATGCAAGCTCTTCTGTTCCTATGACTTCTTATGTCTCTTCGGATCAATGTCTCATTTACAGATTCTAACCATTCTTTCGGCGGTCTACCTCTGGGCATTCTGCCATTTACTTTACCTTTATATACTTGCTTCGTCAGTCGTTCATTTTTCATTCTTTCAAGATGTCCGAACCATCTTAACTGATTTCTTTCCCATATGTCAACTAGTGTCTCTCCTGTACCACATTCTTTGAGGATTGTCTCGTTTCGTACTTTGTCCATCAGTGTTTTCCCGCATATTATGCGCAGAGGTTTCATGCCGATCGCGTTGATTTTACTCCTGTCTTTTTCTTGACAGGTCCATGTCTCGCTACCGTATAGTACAGTCGGTACTAAAATAGAGTTATGTATGGCCATTTTAGCTTTTTTTGATATATTTTTATTTGTGAGGATGGACCCTGCTCTACCGATAACCTGCTTACCCTTATTTATGCGCCTATCTAATTCCCCATCTATTTTTCCGTCGCTAGTGAATAGACTACCTAGATATACGTACTTGTCAACTTGTTCTAATCTCTCATCATTTAGGACAATGTTTCATATTGCTTTCTCACTTTTTCCCTCAAACACCATGACTTTCGTTTTATTCACGTTAATTTTGAGGTCCATGTTCTTCATGCTTGTATTAAGTTTATTCAACATTCTTTGCAAGTCTTCGACTGATTCTGCCATAACAATCTTGAAAATGCATTATTATTATAGGTCAATCGATTCGTTTCGAATCAAGGAATCTTTTATATTTTTGCATCAACTCTGAATTATGCTAGTGAAAAAAGTTTTACTATAAAAAACCGATTTTCAAAATATATAAATTACCATAACTTCCCTACTCTTCAATAAAATGTATTAATATTATAGGTCAATCGATTCGTCCCGAACCAAGGAATCTTTTATATTGTTGCATCAACTCTGAATTATGCGAATGAAAAAAGTTTTACTATAAAAAACCGATTTTTAAAATATTATTGAGTGCTAGAACAAAATGCAATAAATACTTTGAGAAATCCTTCGGTCAGTTTCAAGATATTAGTGAGGAAAATAAGCTCTCAAAATTTCATCAATTTATCTGCAACCGTTTTCTAGTTATCGTGTTCACAAAAAAGCGTGACATCCACACATCCACACATCCACACATCCACACAGACACACAGACACACACATCCGGACAATTGCTTAGAATGTTGTATTAGAGATTTTTAAATTAGGGAGGGTTTAATTAAATGAATTTAAAAATTTTGAAAAATGTCACCATTACAAAGCTACCTCTATGAGGAAGCAAAAAGATTAAAATTTTAATTTAAAAACTAGCAATTTTACCTACATTGCTATTTTTATCAGGATTCTGTAATTCAATTGATAGCCTTTTTTATACATTTTACATACGAACTAATGACTATTTTATCGTTTTTCCCTCATTTACCCGGCTTTAAAGTGCCAAATTTACTGAAATAATTTGAATTTTTACAGTTTTCGCAAGTTTTTAAATAATACAATTAATGAATTAGGGGCAACCTCCCTACAGTGGATAATGCCACCTACAGTGGATAATTATTATTTGAAGGTACTAATTTTTGTAAAATAATTAGTTTAATTTAATTAAAAATTAAGGCAGTATATGTGCTAATAAATCGAAATTAAAATTAATTATTTTTCTTTTATTTGTGCTCATAATTAATGATTATCCACTGTAGGTTGCGTTATCCACTGTAGGGAGGTTTCCCCTAATTCATTTCATCATTTCGGACAAAAAATTTAAGCAAAAGTAACCTTTTCATAAAATGAGTAACTTTTTAGTAACCGCGGATCAAAAAAGTAACTAAATTACTAAAAAGTTACTCATTCCCGTAATACCGTATTACGGGAATGAGTGTGAAATCTGCTTTAAATAAAACGCCCTTGTTACTCATCTAAAAATACCAAAGTTACGAAATCAGTTTAATAGTTGAAATCCAAGTCAACAACACTATCACTGCAATCAAATGTTCTAAAGAAGTTTGTATCCTGAAAGGAATACTACGGAAATATGGGGGTGGGAGCGTGGTCGTTCTAGAGTATATTAGTTCATACCGAGGCTCCTCAAAGGCAGTTCTTCAGCAAACGTTGAAGCATTTAATGTGATTGCAATTTAATACAATTTATCACAATTTATTACAATTTTCCCCAAATAAAAACACATTCTCATAACAAAAGAGAAGCAGTATTTCTTCAAACTTCAGTCTCGAAAACGTAAAAAAAGGTAGCGAATAAAACAAAAAAAAAAAAAAGTTGAAGGAAGTTCAGTTTTTCAACTGAATAGTTTCCTAAAATGAGATTACACGCTTTGGAGTTGGCAGTGTGTTTGATCATCCTCAGCTTTTTAGCTTTTGCAATCAAGGGATTCCCCTCAGGTGACTCAGAAGTGGTAAGTTTCATGATCCTTAGGGGCAACCTCCCTACAGTGGATAATACCACCTACAGTGGATAATTATTATTTAAAAGTACTGATTTTTGTAAAATAATTATTTTAATTTAATTAAAAGTTAAGACAAGATGTGTGCTAATAAATCGAAATTAAAATTAATTATTTTTCTTTTATTTGTGCTGGTAATTAATGATTATCCACTGTAGGTTGCGATATCCACTGTAGGGAGGTTTCCCTTATTACTAAACTGGAAAATCATTTTCAGATTTTCTGATTTTTTGTGCTATGTTCTGATTTGTCATGCTATCAATCAATTTCAAATTTTGACATGTGTGGAATTTTACTAATATTTTTAAAGAAAGGAAAACATCGAATTAACTAAAAAATTGGAAGTTCTGAAAAGTATTTAAAACAATTAACATGTTTTAGATATTGTACTCAATTATTTAAATAAAAATATTGACTTCGAAAAAGTTATTTGTATAATTTATAAACTTACGGAATTAAAATACATGTTTTTCTTAAAAATCCAACAATTTTGTTGAAAACAAAAAAGTCAAACTTTTTATTTGAAAATTTAACTGTCTTTTTTTTTTTTTTTTTTTTTTTTTGAAAATTCGTAATTTTGGCATTAAAATTCCACATTTTCGATGATTTTTTTTTCTTTACTAACTGAAAAATCTGCCATGGTTAAAAATTCGTTTTTTTAAATTCATCTGTTATCGTAGAAATTTAATCTTTTTTTGGCTAAAAATGCAAATGCTTGGTTGATAATAAATCTTTTTCGCTGGAGGACTTTTAATTATTGTGTTGAAAATTCGTCTTCCTTGGTTGAATTCGAATGATTTTCGTTCAAAATTCTAATATTTTCTGGTTAAAATATCAAATATTATATTTTTTGTTGAAACATTGACTACTTTTTTAAAAATTCATGTTGTTATTGATTATTCATCATTTTAATTCAAAAACATTTTTTTATTGAAAAAAAAAAGAAAAAATATTTTGTTCAAAATTCGTTTTCAATTGGTTCACAATTAATTTTTCAAGTAAAAATTCAACTAATCCATTTTTGAACAATAAATAGTAATAACTAGTAATCAAAGGAAGGTTGAATATTTACATTTTTTAGTTAAGAATTCATATATTTTCTTGAAAATTCATCTTTTTGGTAGAAAATTAATCTACTTTGTTCAAAAATAATTTTTTGTATTGAAGATTCATCATCATAAATGAAAATCTTTCTTTTGTTAAAAATGTAACTATTTCGTTAAAAATGCTTTGCTTCTTTTTTTGGTTAAAAATTCAACTATTTTGTTAAAAATTCTTTTTTTGTTGTTGTTGTAAATTAATATTTTTAACAACTCCGTGTTGAAATACAAGTTTATGTTTTTTAGTTGAAAATTAAAGTATCTTGCTAAAAACTAATTTTTTTGGTTAAAAATTTAACAATTTGTTTGAAGATGTGTCTTTTCTAGTTGAAAATTAATGTAATCCGTTGAAAATTCGTCTTTTTTGGTAGAAAATTAATCTTTAGGGTTGAAAATTCATCTGTGTGGTTAGAGATACCTCATCTTAACTAAAATTTAATTTCTTTGGTTGAAAATTTAACTATTTTCTGGAAAAAAAAATTTTTCGTTGAATATTAATTTTTCTAACTGAAAATATAACTAGTCCATTTTAGGTTGAAAATTCATCTTTTTTAGTTGAAAATTCATGTACTTCGTTGAAAATTCGTGTTTTTTAGTAGAAAATTAAAGATTAATTTTTTTAACTGAACATATTATTATTCCATTTTTAGCTGCAAATTTTATTTTTTACTTGAAAATTCATCTATTTGGTTGAAAATAATTTTCTTTGGTTCAAAATTTAACTATTCTGATGAAAATTCTTCTTTCGCTGAAAATTCAACTATTGCTTTGGTTGAAAATTTATCTTCTTTAATTGAAAATTCATGTATTTTGTTGAGAATTCGTCTTTTTTGGTAGAAAAATAATCTTCATGATTGAAGATTAAAGCTCCCTGAAATTCCTTGAAATATTTGATAATTTCTGAAATTCCTTGAAATCTTTTGGATTACTCTACAAGTTTTTAAATCTGTTCAGATATATTGAAATATATTAAAATCTTCTGAATCTATGAAATCTTTTAATTTCTTTTGGAATCCAATTAAAAATTCCGTAAAAATTTTTTAAATTCTTTGAAATCTTACGAACTCATTATAAACTATATGCTCTAAAATCCTTACATTTTTTAAAATTATTAAATTTTGTAAAAACCTTAAAAAATTTTGGTTGAAAATGTATAATTTTTAGTCGAAAATTCATGTATATTGTTAAAAAGTCGTCTTTTTTGGTATAAAATTAATCATTATAATTTTTCAATTAAAAATTTAACTATTCAAGTTTTGGCTGAAAATTAATCTTTTTTTTAGTTGAAGATTCATGTATATTGTTGAAAATTAACTTCTTTGATTAAAAAATGAACTATTTTGTTGAAAATTAATTTTTTTGTTTGTTAAAAATTCATATTTTTAACTAAAAACATAACTATTCCATTTTTGGTTCAACACTCTTTTGTCGAAAAGTCAACTATTTGGTTTTGAATTATTATTCTGCCTAAAGATTTATCATTTTAGTTGAAAATTCGTTTTTTTGTTGGTTAAAACTTAATTTTTAAAACTGAAAATTTCACTATTTTGATTAAAATTCAATTGATTGGTTATAAATGAACGTTTTTGTTATTAATTAATATTCTAGGGATGAAATTTCAACTTTTTTATAGAAAATTTGTATTTTATGTTTGAAAATTCAAAAAATTTGGTGTACAATTCAACTATTAAGTTAAGAAATATTAAAAACGTAAAAAAGTAAAAAATTATTCAAATAAAATTTGGGCTAATATCACATGCACTGTTTCAACTATTTAGTTGAACAATTTTGTAATTTTTCAAAAATTCGTTTTTTTTTGTTTAAAATTTATCCGTTTCATCGAGAATTAATATTTTTGGTTTAAAATACATTTTTTTTAAATAGAAGATTCAGCATTATAGTTGACAATTGATATCTTTGGTTGAAAATTCGACAAGTTTTTTAAAATTTCACTTTCCACGGTCAAAAATTAAATGTTTAATTGTAAATATATTATTTATAACTAGAATTATTAACTAGAATAACTAAATTATCAACCAAAAAAATGCATTTTCCAATAAAAAGATTAATTTTCAAACATGAAGATGTAAACGATTTTTCAATGAAATACACAAATTTTCAATAAAGTAATTGAATTTTTAGCTCAAAAAGAAAAATTTTTAAACAAGCATTGAAATTTTGAACTAAAAAAGATCAACTAAAAATGAAACAGTTAAATTTTCGTTTAAAAAAATTAATTTTCAACCAAACTAATATATTTTCAAACAAAGTGATGAATTTCCAATTAAATTGATGAGCTTTTAACTAGAATAATTAAAGAAGATGGAATTATCACTAAAATGGATAATTTTCAACCAAAACTTGAATAGTTAAATTTTTAGTTAAAAACATTAATGTTAAACCAAAGAGATGAATTTTTAACTAAAAATACTTAAAATTTCACTGGAATAGTTAAATTTTCAACAACAAAAAAAGAATTTTTAACCACGAAAATTAATTTCAACCGAAAAAGATATTTGCAGTTAAATCTTCAATTTGAATAATTGAATTTTCAACCAAGAATATTGTTTCTACCAAAAAAGATGAAGTTTCAATTTAAAAAAATAATTTTTTAGCCAAAAATTGAACAGTTAGATTTTTCGTTAAAAAATATTAATTAAAAAAAAAGCACCAATAAAATAGTTGAAGTTTCAACAAGAGTAATTAAATTTTCAGTACCAAAATTAATTTTTAGCCTAAGAAAAAACAAACTTTAAACAAATTATCTCATTTTCAACAAAAGAGATGAATTTTCAATTAAAATTATGAATCTTCAACAAAAAAATTAATTTTTAACAAAAGAGTTTAATTTTCAACCAATTAATTAAATTTTGATTAAAAAAAAATCTGAACAAAAAAATGCAGCAGTTGATATTAAAAAAAAAAATTATTTGTAATCAGAAACAGCTGAATTCAAGCAAAAAAGAAGTTTTTTAAATCTGAGTTGAAGATTCAACTAAGAACGATTTTCCAGTCAAGAAAGAAAAAAAATTGCAAACAGTTGAATTTTTTAGCAGAAAGATAAATTTTCAACCAAGAAGATTAATTTTCTACCAAGAAGAACCAATTTTCAACAAAATGAAAGAATTTTCAATCAGCTACTTGAATTTTCAAATAAAAACGATCAATTTCCAACAAAAAATAAAATAGTTGAATTTTCAGTTAAAAAAATTAATTTCCAGCAAAAAGAAGCGAATTTTCAACAAAATAGTTAAGAAAAAGATGATAAAGGTACTTTTACAAACGAAGAATAATTGTTATTTAATTTTCTATTGTAATTAAAAAAATATTATACATCCTCTCGAAAAAATGGCCTGACTTTGAAAAAAATGCCTGAAAATTTCCAGGTTTTTCCACGTATATCAAAATTCCCTGACAATTCCAGGTTTTCCAGACACCCTGACTAAAATTTCAAAACCGCCTCGAAAACAACCTAAATTTACAATTTCAAAAGCAACCCTTGACTCAAAATCCAAAGAAGGAATGAATGAAAGTACAGAAATCTTGGAAAAGTCGAGTCACCTAATTTGATGATTCCAGGCGCACATTTAATTAAATCCTGTTTTTCCACTAAAGAGAATTCTAGAAAATTCGTTAAAGACTGAAATTATTGCACCACGTCATAGTTTTAATATTGTCATTGTAAGGAAACACGTATATATCTATGATGATACATCTTCTTACCCACGGTATGAAACGAGAACCTAACTTCAACAAACTGGGTCATTCGTTTTATAATATTATTCCTACCTCCAAGCATTATTCGTTTGTGCAGCGGAACTACGCCTGGTCTTGAAAGCATTGTGATAAATTATCTTATGAAGCTCAAAATTAATCAATAGAACATAGAAAAGTTGTTTCAAACCAAGATTCCAATCTCTAGTAAGGCACCTTATTTAAATTACGTCAAGACTTGACTCAAGAGTCAAGAGATTTTTTTACGATTTGTTACGGTAGGCTTTTTAACAAAACACTTGAATTTTCCAAAAAAGAATTAAATTTTTAAGATAATAGTCGAATTTTCAACCTAAAAAGATAAATTCTCAACAAAAAGTGTCATAGTTTATGTTTTAATAAAAAATGATGACATTTATACAAAAAGAAAGTTTAAAAAAAAAGACGAATGTTCAACAAAGAAAGATTTTTCACTCAAGAAAGAAAATTTTTACTAAATTGTTGAACCTTCAAGGCAAAAGAAGAATTTTCTCTACAAAAATTGAATTTACAAACAAATAATATGACTCCAGCAAAAAATTATTTTTCCACTAAACTGATGCATTTTTATCCAACAAAAATGAAATTTCAAACCAAGAAAATCATTAATTTTTTTACCAAAGAAGGAGAATTGTCAACTAAAAAAGAGCAATCTTGAAAAAATTAAGAAGTTACATTTTCAGTTGAAAAATTAATTTTCAACAAAAAAGAGACTTTTCCACTAAACAGTTAAATTTTTAATCAAATACATAAGCCTTCATTAAAAAAAATAAATGTTTGAAAATGTATTTTAAATTTTACCCAAGTAGTTGAATTTTCAATTTAAAAATATTAATTTTCAACAAAATAGTTGAACTTTCAACCAAAGAGATGAATTTTCAACTAAAAATATAACACTTAAAAAAAATGATTTCTTAAGAAAGTGATTCAACCAAATCTTTCAAAGAAAATAGTTGATACTCAAGGAAAGAAGAATAATTGTTGACCAAAAAGTTGCATTTTTATTTAAAAAAAAAAAAGAAATTTATACCAAAGCGGATGCATTTATAAATCAAAAAGATAGATTAAAAAAAAATAGTTGAATTTTCTGTTAAAACAGATTTTATTTCACTTTTCACTATCAAAATATGAATTTTTAACCAAGAAATAAGTTTCTACGAGGAAAATTGGATTTTCAATCCAAAAAGACGAATTTTTATCCAAAAAGGATGACTTTTTAACAAAATTCTTGAATTCTCTACCCAATAGTTGCATTTTTATAAAAAAAAATGAAATTTTTCTCAAAACAGATTAATTTTTATTTAAAAAGAAAACCAAAATTTAAAAAAAAATAGAATTTTCATCCAGAAAAGATTCCAGTTGACTTTTCAAGATTAGAATATGAATTTTTTTAAACAAAAAATAGGTTTCTACGAACAAAATTGAATTTTTCATCCAAAAAGAACAATTTTTTCAACCAAAAGGGGTGAATTTTTAACGAAATAGTTGAATTCTCTACCAAATAGTTCAATTTTTATCCAAGAAAGATGAATTTTGTACTAAAACTGATGAATTTTTAATCCAGAAAAGATTTAACTTCTTTTAAAGAAAAATATATATTAAATTTAACCAAAAAGTAAATTTTCTATAAAATAGTTGAATTTTCAACAAAATTGTTAAATTTTAAACCAAAAAGTAGCATTGTTATGCAAGAAAGATGAAATTTCTCTCAAAACAGATGAATTTTTGTTTAAAAAGAAAACAAAATTTTGAAAAATAGTTGAATTTTCATCCAGAAAAAATTCCAGTTGACTTTTCAAGATTAGAATATGAATTTTTCAACAAAAACTAAGTTTCTATGAACAAAATTGAATTTTTCATCCAAAAAGAACAATTTTTTCAACCAAAAGGGGTGAATTTTTAACGAAATAGTTGAATTCTCTACCAAATAGTTGAATTTTTATCCAAGAAAGATGGATTTTGTACTAAAACAGATGAATTTTTAATCCAGAAAAGATTTCAGTTCTCTTTTTAACAAAAAAATATTAAATTCAACCAAAAAGTAAATTTTCTACAAAATAGTTAAATTTTCAATAAAATTGTTCAATTTTAAACCAAAAAGTAGCATTGTTATGCAAGAAAGATGAAATTTCTCTCAAAGCAGATGAATTTATATTAAAAAAATAAACCAAATTTTAAAAAATAGTTAAATTTTCATCCAGAACAGATTATAGTTGACTTTTCAAGATTAAAATATGAATTTTTTAACAAAAAATAAGTTTCTACTCTAGTCTAATTCTCTACAATATATTTGCATTTTTATCCAAGAAAGATGAATTTTGTACTAAAACAGATAAATTTTTAATCCAGAAAAGATTTCCGTTCTCTTTTTAACAAAAAAATATTAAATATAACCAAAAAGTAAATTTTCTACAAAATAGTTAAATTTTCAATAAAATTGTTAAATTTTAAACGAAAGAGTTACATTTTTATCCAAGAAAGATGAAATTTCTCTCAAAACAGATCAATTTTTGAGAAAAAAAAAATTTTTTTAATAGTTGAATTTTCATCCAGAAAAGATTCCAGTTGACTTTTCAAGATTAAAATATGAATTTTTTTAACACAAAATAGGTTTCTACGCACAAAATTGAATTTTTCATCCAAAAAGAACAATTTTTCCAACCAAAAGGGGTGAATTTTTAACGAAATAGTTGAATTCTCTACCAAATAGTTGAATTTTTATCCAAGAAAGATAAATTTTGTACTAAAACAGATGAATTTTTAATCCAGAAAAGATTTCAGTTCTCTTCTTAACGCCAAAATATTAAATTTAACCAAAAAGTACATTTTCTACAAAATAGTTGAATTTTCAACAAAATTCTTAAATTTTAAACCAAAGAGTTGAATTTTTATTCAAGAAAGATGAAATTTCTCTCGAAACAGATGAATTTATATTCAAAAAGAAAACCAAAATTTAAAAAATAGTTCAATTTTCATCCAGAAAAGATTCCAGTTGACTTTTCAAGATCAAAATATGAATTGTTTAACAAAAATAAGTTTCTACGGAAAAAATTAAATTTTTCATCCCAAAACACAAATTTTTTCAACCAAAAGGGGTGAATTTTTAACTTTAACGAAACTATTAAATTTTCAGTAAAAAATATAAATAAAAAAAAAAAGAATTTTCAACTAAAATGATAAACTTAGTTTAACTCTTAACCACGTAGTTAAATATT
>CAKNXH010046873.1:0-14799 GCA_932178445.1 Andricus quercusramuli
ACAGTTGATAATGTCCACATTGAACCGCATTGGCGTAGGAACTTAGTTCGACATTTAAAAATTCCAGTCTGGAAATCTTAACTGAGACCCATTCAAAATGAACTCAGAAATCCGAAATGTTAACAGTTACGGAAAAGCTTAACTGAAACTGCTGTAAGATGAATCCAGAAATCCGATTAGATTACAGTTGATAATGTCCACATTGAACCGTATTGACTTAGGAACTTAGGTCAAAATTTAAAATGTTTATTTAGGAAATCCGAAATAAGACCAATTTTAAATGAATTTGGAAATCCGTTTAGATTACAGTTGATAATGTCTACATTGGACCAGATTGACGTAGGAACTTAGTCCGAGATTTGAGAAGTCCAGTCTGAAAATCCGAACTGAGACCCATTCAAAATGAGCTCGAAAATCCAGAATGATAGCAGTTATGGAAAATCTGAACTGAAACTACTGTAAGATGAATTTAGAAATCCGATTAGACTACAGTTGATAATGTCCACGTTGGACCAGATTGACGTAGGAATTTAATCCGAGATTTGAGAAGTCCAGTCTGAAAATCCGAACTGATACTAATTCAAAATGAACTCGGAAATCCGGAATGATAACAGCTATGGAAAATCTGAACTGAAACTGCTGTAAGATGAATTTAGAAATCCGATTAGATTACAGTTGATAATGTCCACATTGAACCGTATTGACTCAGAAACTTAGTTGGACATTTAAAAATTCCAGTCTGGAAATCTGAACTGAGACCCATTCAAAATGAACTCAGAAATCCGAAATGTTAACAGTTACGGAAAAGCTTAACTGAAACTACTGTAAGATGAATTCAGAAATCCTATTAGATTACAGTTTATAATGTGCACATTGAACCGTATTGACTTAGGAACTTAGTTCAAAATTTAAAATGTTTATTTAGGAAATCCGAACTAAGACCAATTGGAAATTAATTCGGAAATCCGATTAGATTACAGTTGATAATGTCCACATTGAACCGCATTGGCGTAGGAACTTAGTCCGAGGTTTGAAAAGTCCAGTCTGAAAATCCGAACTGAGACCCATTCAAAATGAACTTGGAAATCCGGAATGATAGCAGTTGTGGCAAATCTGAACTGAAAGTACTGTAAGATGGATTCAGGAATCTGATTAGATCACACTTGATAATGTCCACATTGAACCGTATTGACTTAGGAACTTAGTTCAAAATTTAAAAAGTTTATTCAGGAAATCCGAAATAAGACCAATTCGAAATAAATTCGGAAATCCGATTAGATTACAGTTGATAATGTCCACATTGAACCGCATTGACGTAGGAATTTAGTCCGAGATTTGAGAAGTCCGGACTGAAAATCCGAACTGACACCAATTCCAAATGAACTCGGAAATCCGAAATGATAGCAGGTATGGAAAATCTGAACTGAAACTCCTGTAAGATGAATTCAGAAATCCAATTAGATTACAGTTGATAATGTGCACATTGAACCGTATTGACTCAGAAACTTAGTTGGACATTTAAAAATTCCAGTCTGGAAATCTGAACTCAGACCCATTCAAAATGAACTCAGAAATCCGAAATGTTAACAGTTACGGAAAAGCTTAACTGAAACTACTGTAAGATGAATTCAGAAATCCGATTAGATTACAGTTGATAATGTCCACATTGAACCGTATCGACTTAGGAACTTAGGTCAAAATTCAAAATGTTTATTTAGGAAATCCGAAATAAGACCAATTTGAAATGAATTCGGAAATCCGTTTAGATTACAGTTGATAATGTCCACATTGAACCACATTGACGTAGGAACTTAGTCCGAGATTTGAGAAGTCCAGTCTGAAAATCCGCACTGAGATTCATTCAAAATGAATTCAGAAATCCGAAGTGATACGAGTTATGGAAAATCCGAACTAATACTGCTCTAAGATGAATTCGGAAATCCGACTAGATTATTGTTCATAATGTTCACGTTGAACCGGATTGACTCAGGAACTTAGTTAAAAATTTAAAAAGTCCAGTTCAAAAATGCAAATAACTGTTTGGTTGAAAATTCATCTGTTTTGGTTGCAAATTCATTTTCTTCGATTGGAGATTCTACTGTTTTATCAAAAAATTAGTCTTTCTTATTCAATTCAGCTGCTTTTGATTTAAAATAAAAAGCTGTTCTTGCTTACAATATCATAACTATTACATTTTTCGTTGAGAACTCATCTTTTTTCGTTGGAAATCCAGCTATCTGTTTCAGAGTTGAACTAATTTTTTGATTGATAAAAAACCGAGTATAATTTTCATTAAAAAAATCAAAAACAAAGAAAGATTAACTTTAACAAAATTAATTTTCATCCAAAAAGACGAATTTCCAACAAAATACATGAATTGCAGCAAATATTTCTATACATAATATATGTTTGATAATATTTGGTGAAATATAATAATTTATATTTTCATAAAAAAATTAGATGAACAATTTCCAAATATTTGGGAAGTCCAATTACAACGAATTTGTTTCTTCCATTCAATTATCTTCAAATGAAGTTGAAAGTCTAAGTTAGTCACAAATACCAATAAAAATGTATCAATAAATATTTTTAGAAACAATTGATCATAGTTAAGTATTAATTATATAATATTCCAAGAATTTTCATTGAAATCTTAGCATGCTGTGTTATTATTCATTATTAAGCTATTTTGATTTAGAAACCGATTTTTTTCTACGTGTAACTGTCCAAAAATTTTAATTTGTTTATCTAATCTGCTTATAAATATTTACATTGTTATGTTTGACCAAATATCATCAAATATATATTATTTTTAGTAACATTTGCATCAATTCAGAAAATTAAGGGAAGTCCAACCTTGAAAATACGTCAAATTAAAATGTCTTGCTACAAACACTATTTAGAATGATGGTTATTCTTAACTCTTCAATTATTGTGTGATTGGACGTAATTATTACAATTATATGCACATTGAATCAGCCTAATTGTTGAAAAAAATTTGTTTTCGAATGAATATGCTTTATATTATAGTGAGAGGGACTGTTGTCACAATTTTTATAAAACATCATCAATTGTAATTGTTGTAAACAATTTCTTGCAAAAATTTGGAATTTGTGGTTTTTTCTATTTCGGTTCTTCCTTTATGATCTGAAATTATGTAGATCTTCGGAAAAGTGATATATGTTTGACAGTGTATGTTCAAATATAACAGTTGTTCATTTTGTAAACGAATCAAATAAGTAAATATAAAACTTTGTCCTGAAAATACATTTTTTTGCTCTGAAACTTCTTCAAATGTTTGTGAGAGAGATTTGCAGTAACTGTTTTTATTTTAAATTGACAATAAACAGTGGTTATCATTTAATTTTAAATATTACGATTCGCAGGTATTTAACAATATTGTAATTTTCATTGAAAAATGTTTATTCTTCTCTGGAAATACTTTGAATTATCGTGAGAGTGATTGTCAGTAACAATTTCTATGAAACATTGTGCACAATTTTTTTTGAAAATTTCGGAATTAGTGCTTTTTGTTGCAGATATTCTTGGAAAGAACATAGGTTCAATTATATTTGTTAAAGTACAAATCTAAAACAAATGAAATAAGTAAAGATAAAACTTTGGCTTTTCGGCCTCCAAAAGACTTTTTTTCACTCAAATTGCTTCAAATTTTTGTGAGACAGATTTGCTGTCACTAATTCTATGTAAAAGCTAACAAAACATAATTCGTATTATCTATTCATTTAATTTTATATGTTACGAGTTTTCCATGTATTTAAAAAAGCCATTTATTAATCCATTTTACCAGATCAATAAATCGGTCACCATTGGCTAAAATACACATACATCCTACAATTTTTACCCACCAGCCATTAAAAAAAAATCTTTTGATTGGCGAAAGCCGAATTTTTTAATGGAAAAATGCCAAAACTTTTAATTT
This sequence comes from Andricus quercusramuli, assembly GCA_932178445.1. Classification (NCBI taxonomy): domain Eukaryota; kingdom Metazoa; phylum Arthropoda; class Insecta; order Hymenoptera; family Cynipidae; genus Andricus; species Andricus quercusramuli. Next base: position 3,941 of record CAKNXH010046873.1, read on the forward strand.
CTTCATTTCCATTGCTTACAAAATTAACATCTAGAATGACATATGTATTGTTTCCTAGAATATCTGAATTATCTTAAATGATTCAGAGGAGTCCAAATTTGATAAAATCGCTCATTTAAATATGTCACTACAAAAATTCCTTATAACAATTGTATATTGTTCATTTTTTATGAAAATAGTTATTGCAAATCTTTCTTACACAAACTTGGAGCAGTTTGAGTAAAAAAAAATCTTGCCAGGCCAAAGTGCCAAAGCTCGGAATTAAGTTCTTTCACTTGTTTACAAGATTCACACTTGTTGCATTTTAACAAATATAATGCAACCTATGTTATTTTCAAGGATATCTGCATCAATTCAGATAATGAAGTAGAATACGAAATTGAAAGACAACAAATTAATGTTAATTTTTCATAGAAATTGTTACTGACGATCGCCCGCGCAATGATTTAAATTATTTCCAGAGAAGAACAAACTTTATTCAATAAAAATTACAATATTCTGTAATACATATAACTTTCCTTATATTTTAAATTAAGTTATAACAACCCACGAAAAAAGAACCCATTGAAAAGTGAATTGCGTATCTGTCATTTGCAGATTGAGATTTTTTGAAATGAATTGGTTTGCGACTATGTGAATCGGTCAGTTTTTCAAATGGTTTCCAATCTGCAATTTACTACAATGTCCATTTCAAGCAAAGGCATATTGAATCGGTTTACCTCTTTTTGAATGAGACTGATTTTTTTCAGGTTAGGCTGCCATATTTCACATGATTTTGAAAATTTATAAATTATTGATAGATTAAGAAAAATCATACGCAAGGCTACTAGATTCCTTTTGCTGTTTTAGTTCTAGAGAATGTGAAGGCTTTTGTGGCTTATAAGTCTGTCAAAAAAATAATAACGAGTACAATTCTTTTAAAAACCAATCGGCGGCAATCTGGAATTCCAGTGACTTAATGTTGATTGTCAATTTTACATAGAAACAGTTACTGTTAATCTCCCTCACAAATATTAGAAGCAGTTTCAGTGCGAAAACAATTTTTTACAGGACAAAGTTTTATATTAACTTATTTTATTTGTTTACGAAATCAACATCTGTTGTGCTTGAACGAACAAAATTGAAACTTTCGTTACCGCATTGGTAATAGTGTAGGAAATATGATTTTCTTTTGTTTTGGTAAAAGTGTTTATTCTTCTACTCAGGGGACGTATATAAATTACGTTAAGAAATTAATTACGTGACATTAATTATTAATTGGAAAATCCCCTCACAGAAAAAACTAAGAGTGATTTTCACCCTTATTCTTGAGTAAAGATTACCTGCAACAAAAATTACCCCATTTGGGTAAACTTTCCCTGACGTCTCAGTATTTTTCTGCTTTTACCCACGCTTGTAAGGAACTTTTGACAGCTCTAACGAGTCGGCAAGTCAGCCTTAGTCGGCAAGCTGCACTTATCCGATTTTCCTGTTACACCAACCATCAGCTAACTTCACTTCAGCGATCAAAGCTAGTGGCTTTCAATTTTCAAGACGGTGGTGACAACTTTTATGAGAACAAAAGACAGTTTCTGCACATCGAGGGTAATATTTTTGCTTTACCAATACGAACAGGTAAAATACGAAGTTACCTGCAACACTATTTACCCTAAGTGTTTTCTGTGCTAATGGGACCTTATACGCTGTCTAATTTTCTTCCCATACATTAACAATAAATGAATTGCAAGAGCCCTGTTTACTGTTGGAGAGTATTCATCGTTCCATCGTGTAGGTTAATTAATATCAATTTTGTCGAATAAACACGTCCAAATTATACAAATAATATTAAAAGTTGTAACCCTCAAGTAATACTGCACATCATATTTCACTGGAGAATTGAGAGAAAAAAATGTATTTCTTGTTAATTAGTTCGTTATTTAACATTATAAGATTTTGTTCTATTTACAATTCTTGTGCCCTAAAATTAGTTCTGAGAATAAAAATTAAAGACTGAAAAATAAATTTTTGTTCTTAATATTCAATAAGTGATTAAAACATAAATCATCACAACTCGTACCAATATTATTGAAACAGTTTGAAATTATTGATGCTTTTTTAAATAAAAATTGGGACTAACAGTCTCTCATCCAGGAACACCTTTTTTAAAAAAGAATTACAATTCATGCCTACTTATTAATGTAATTTCTTTATAATAATTAAAACATGCAATAATAAAATTATTTGTATTCTATCAGTAGTCTGGCGTTGCTTTAACATGATTTTTATTATATGCAAACCGTTGTTAAAGAGTGTATAATGATTTATTCACACATCTATATTTTCTCATACTTTGAGTAAAAATATATGAAATAAGCAAATAAAATGCAAAAATCTCTCACCGGGGTGCTCTTAACAATTTACCGCACTTAAATGTAAAAAAAAATTGCACATCAGGGCAAAAATCGAAGGATGTAGATTGTTCGAACGAAAAATAGCGTATCTTCGTGTAATAAAGAGAAATATAAACTTACCCATTTACTAAATCTAAATCGCGTGTGATTTAGTACTAATAATCATTTCATAACTTAATTTTACTGGTTTCAATGCGGCCGGATCCATATGGTAGACGCCTGGATACTTTAAAATCTGAGATGTTACAATCTAATGCCTGATGATTATAAGAATTTAACATCTAGGGATAATATTTGGTAACATCTTGTTATATTAGAAAAATATTATAGATTATACCCGCTAATATACTTATCTTATGTACTACTTATATACTTATCCAGTTCGTATAATCAATTTTGCTCATTGTTTTATTCATATTCTTCCAATTATACGAACAAACTAATTCTGTTAATTAGTATTGAATCAAGCTATACTTAGGAATTTCTGTTCCCGCAATCGGCCTGAATATCGTAACAATGAAAGGTTCGTCTTTCTGCATGATTCGACACGCTGCGCTGTAGCTGGGTATATCATCGTGTGCACTTCAACATTTCTATTATTACTGCAAATATTAACCAATTTTCATGAATCTTGTTTTCACTTTCTTGAAATTATATGAATAAACTATCTGCATCTCATTCATTCGACGCATTCCCCGGGGCGTCTGCCTCGTAACTTTGACGAGGGTCGAGGTTCAGACCGCCAAAAAACAGACTCAGCTAACACCGAGAGTCACTGCATTTTTTTTCTATTGTTCTTTTCTTTTTGTTCATAACATCAAACATGAACATTTTTCAAAAAACCAAATCTATCTGGCAAAACACTAATATTTAGATGAGGTATGAAAAATATCGGACAAAAATATTCAACCGTGCGTCGGGAAACTGGTATGCCGTTTTATAACTCTAATAAATCCGCTGAAATGAACGAATTTGATCAGAATGTAATATGTTGTAACCACTTTTTAACATTCAAAATAGACATATCGAATTTTAATGATATTCGTTTAGTCAATTTTTTCCTTTCTCTATTTATTATTTATATATTATTAAATGGGGAGAAATTATTTCAACTCAGGCACGGTACGAAATTCTAGACCAAAAAATAATTTCAACTCCGAACCTAAATTCTCCTCACTAAAACCTATTTTAAAAAGATCGAGATAAACCAAATTCTCTTCAGTTTCAAAAGCCCTCTGATGTAAAACATTGTACTGTAATAACCCTAGTAGCAACGTCTGCCTTGTATGACAGAAGCCAGACACTGACTCAGCATCTGCTCCCTCTAGTCGACCAGACTGGCGGGAGAAATGATCAGACCAGACGAAAAACAGAATCTGGTGGATAAAGGAACCAGATTCTGGTATTTAGTTCAAGCACTTGTAATTAATGTAGGATATAAATAATGAAATTGAAAATCTAGCAATCGGAAATTTGAACGATTCACAAGTATGACAAAACATGCAAGCATGCAAGCATGCAAGCTTATACGACAACAGGTTATGTTTTTAATATTTCAGTATGTATCCTGGAATGTTGTGACGTCTCCACAGTATATTCTCCCAGAAAGGGCTCAAATATAGTGTAAAACTATTACAGAAACCTATTTAGTACCATTTTACGTTATTTTAATTTTGTCTGGTATAGATCATGACCAGTCTGGGCCAGGATCTGCTACACCAGACTCTGGTGACAGAACAGCACGCCAAAGCGGAACCATCCGGGCGCCAGGCTGCAAACAGATTCTTCTTTTTCTGGCGCCCAGCTTGTGCCAGTCTGCAGTTATCTTGTTACTAGGGAACAGGTCAACTTATAAGCCAAACCCTTGGCGAGAATTGGTATTTATGTAAGACCTGACATTTCTTAACCAGGTATAATCACTCATCTTGGTTTCTAAATATTCAAACCCAATGGGAAATTTACATCTGGCACAGCATTGGGTCAGTACTGGCCAGAGTTCGACAGCATTAGCGTGGTACTGGTAGCTAATATTGGCGTCGATGTGGCTTAATCTTGGGATGATAACAGTAGATATTCCTTCTAAAAATAATCGATTGAACACGATTCATAACGATTAAGTGTGATCAAACGGTGAATCGTTTTATATTGTTGCTAATTATGCCAATTGTTCCCAATCGGGTTGAATTGAGTGAATGCACTTGCCTGCAGTGCGCCCTCTGCAGTTTTCGTTTGTAACACACATGACACGCACGTGTTGATAGGTTGGAAATTGAATTTTTAATAATTCAAACAAAATTTCGAGTATAAAAAATTCAATATTTGTTCAGGCGGTATACCGAATGAGGAGTCGAGAGGCAGTATGTAAAAATCATGCCACCTAACTATGTGTCAGAGTGATATAGTGTCTTTAACAAGTCAGGCAGTAGTAGTTTGATTTAGCGGGTATATTATTCTAAGACTTTTATTTATTTCTTTTTAAATTCATATTGTTGACATTTTTTGGTTTGAAAGCGTAAAAACCGCTTGTAAATGATTATTGCAATATCAAAATGCTGTACTGACAACTTAACCTCTAATTCGGAATAATGGATGCCCAATTGAAAACGATTGGAATCATTAGAACGTACGATGGCGCCAATATTTTGAAACTCAGACTAAATAAATTGTAGGTAACTCATTAAATTCTTTCAATTTTCAGTAGAAAAACTTATCCAATCTTTTTAAATGTTTTCCAGTATAACAATTTTGAATCTATAAATAAGTTTGATTTGAAATTCTTGAAAATTTCTAGTTTTGAATATTTAAAATACTCAATTTTGCATATTTCAAATAATTTGGTTTGCGATGCTTGATCTCAAAATCTTTGAATTTCAAAGGTTTCAAATTTGTTATTGTATAATATTAGATTGATCAGAAGGCTTTATGTAATTAAAAAGTTGAATCAATTGACAATAATTGACAGGAATGGAATTGGAGGTTTAACTATTCAAAAACTGTTACAGATTAAACTATTTTTGCATGTAAACAATAAAAATTATGGTATTTACAGGTGAAATGGTTCAAAATTGTATTAAATACATGCAGGAATCATCGCAACAACTGGTTATTGTTCCCCAAGCACAGACATTTTCAGGGTGGCGATTCGGCGGACAATTTCAAATTCCCGGTTCTTCCTGGTCAAGTTTTTCAATTTTCCCGGTCAACTAAAAGTAACAAATTCGTATTTGCCGCAAAACGCAAACATTTATTTCAATTCCTGACGTTTATTATGAACATCCTTCAACACAACAGAGCAAAACATTGTCAAATAAATCAATTTTTGAAAAATACTCAAATTCACAAAATTGTGAATATTAAAAAAAAACACAATTTTTCAACAAAATACATGTATTTTTAACCAAATAATTTTCAAACAGATAATTGAATTTTGAACTAAAAAAATAATAATTTTCAACCGAAAATTGAATAGTAACATTTTTAGTAAAAAAAAATAATTTTAACCGAAACATAGGAGTTTTGAACTAAAACAATGAATATTCAACTGAAAGAGTTTAATTTTCTAGCAAAAAATTAATTTTTTCTAAAAAAGATAAATTGGCAACAGAAACTTAAATGATTAAATGCTAAGTTAAGAAAATTAATGATTGACCAAACAAAACAAGAGATGAATTTTCGAATGAAATTGTAAGGGCCGATTTCACCAACTCCGATTAAGTTGTTAATCCCCGATTATTGTAATTTAATCGGAGCCTTGCGTTCCACCATTTCCGTAACGCTGGTTAAGAGAGTTTAATCATCATTTAATTTAACCGCCCGATTTTGGCTGATTAACGGACGTAATGCGTGATTACCGATGGTAGCACCAAACATAACCTATAGAATTGCAGTGTGCGTTCAGTATACAGTTCGAAAATGGAAAATTTCTTTTATGATGATTTTCTATCATCTGATGATGATGAAGATATTCTGCACATTATCAATAGAAGACCAAGAGTAATTAAAGAACGAGTGAATTATTTAGAGACATTGGATGTTCATCCATATTCATTTTCACAAATAAACACAAATAACTGGACAAATCTTCACTCGTCTTCTTTTCTTCGAAGTATGTAGCCAGCACGTTACTGTTTGTTCACACGCAATATGACCTCAGCGACCGATGCTCGCGCACGTACTTCACGGGACTTGAAAGTTGACCAATCAGAATCGTCGGATGAAGAGAAAATGGAAGTTATTGTGAATGGGGTATATGATTAAATAATGGAGAATCAAAACTTGATGATAGGACACGGTGGAACGCATTAGAAGTTAATGCCGGTTAAAACCTTGATTAAAAAATAATCGTGATTAGTTAATCGCCATTTTAATCGCTGTTGGTGAAATCGGCCCTTAATATTTAACTCAAATAGTTGAATTTTAAATCAGACAGATGAATCTCTTACTGGAATGATGAATCATCAACCAGAATAATTGAATTTTGGACCAAGAAGATGAATTTCTACCAAAAGACGAATTTCAAACTAAAAAAGATCATTTTTCTACCAAAAATTAAATAAATGAATTTTTAACAAAAAAATTATGTTCAGAAAAAAGGGATGAATTTCCAGCTTAAATTATGGAACAGTCAACTGGAATAATAGTTACATTTTCATTTGAAAAAAATCACTTCCAACCATAAAAAATTTAAAGAAAAAGAATAGTTGAATTTTATGCCAAAAAGATGAATTTTCAACCATAAAAATAATTTTTTTCTACAAAAAAGGTCCGATTTTCCACAAAGTACATACATATTCAAATAAATAGTTTAATTTTTAAATGCGAAATATCGATTTTCAACGAAATAGTTGAACTTTCATCAAAAAAAGATTAGTTGGCTTTCAACAAAGTAGTTACATCTTCAATCAGAGATGAATTTTCAATTAAAATGATCAATCTTCCAAGAGAGAGTGATATTGGGACAGAGGGTGACGAATTAACAAGTGAAATTGCTAATATCCGTAGGATGTTAGAAGTTGAGAAAGAATCTGAATAGCTTTACTCTCATTTAATTTTAATTGTTCTGTAACTAAAATATTTTCAGTAATTTATTTGATAAATTGCATGTTTTTTATATGAAATTATAGACAATGAAATTAATAATTTGATGGAAAAATTTCACCTCATTAGCAAATTTGTTGATGCCAGCACTTCCAGCTCGCGGAAATTATTACAAAACATTTCTTTAATTTTTTCCATGAAAATATTGCTTAAAATGTGTTGCCTCGAAAAAAAGTAAATAAACTTTTCCAAATGATTCCCGCGAGACGAAAGTGCTGCCATCAAATTGCCACTTCATAACCACCAAACCTTACTACCGATTGGCCTGATTAGGAACGATGGAAACGATTGAAAGTTTGCAACACTCAATCGTTTCCAATCGTGCACACATGATTAAGAAACACGATTAGAAACAATTCAAATTTCTTTTCATCGTCTTGAATTGTTTTCAATTAATTATTTCTAGAAGGGACCCTGGGCCATAGCGCGGCCTGTGATTGGTCGAGAGTCGTTGCCTAACAGAAGGGGTGGGGTAGGAAAGGTGGCTCGGCCTCTCCTGATTGGCCGAGGGGCGTGGCCTAATTACTAAATGGCGTCCATAAGGGGCGTGGCATAATTACAAAATGGTGGTCATTAATAGGTGTGGCCTAATTAAAAGTGGCGGTTATGCTAATTGATTGAATGAGTTATTCTGAGTTGGAAAAGGGGAGGGGTCACACATGATCCCATCGAATGGATGATTCTCAGCTGGAAAAAGGGAGGGGGGCGACCCCCTCCCATCGAATGAGTGTATCGAAGTTGGAAAAGGGGATGGGCCCCACCCCCTCCCTGTGCGAACCTGCGATGATTCATGAATGGACAGGTTGCGCCTCAAAAAAGGGAGGAGGCCCCACCCCCTCCCGGTTAGTCCAAGAGCAAAGGACGATTTGGAAAAGAAGACAATTAATTACAACGCAAATTAATTATCCTTATTTCATTTTCTATCTATCTGGGTTGGAAGAGAAGTGTTAAACAAAGCTATGATTACTTAAAGGTATGCATAATATTTAATTCACTAATTAGAATCTAAAATTATCCTAAACTATTTTCAAGTGACAGGTATTAAATATACACATTTTTTAATTATAATTCCATATCTGTTTTTATTGAATATTCAACAAAATACATTTAATTATGTACGTGTAGAAAAAATAAGTCCAACCTCGTCAACAATGTATGAAATTAAGATGTTTGTCAGTTCCATAAAAACGATTTCAAAATATAATTCGACGAATTGTTTTTCAAGTTTGGTTTCTACCTGACTTTTGAAGTGTGTAGATTTAAACTTAATTATCTGACGGATTGACTCCTCATTCGGTGAATTTATATTTTCCGAGATTAAATAATTGACAATCGTTTCAATCAAAAAATCTTTACATCCTTCTACATTTGTCAATATTCGTTGCATTCTTCTGAACCTTTCATCTACACGCACGATAACATTTTCCAGTTCTTTGAAACTAGACTTCTGAGGAACTATTTCGGGGATATATATCTTTTTCTTATGGCCTCCATCTCTGCCTGGTCCAGTCCATTGTTGGTCTCCTCGTTGCGTTCCTTGCCCTCCCGGAGAATTATGGCCTTGTTCCCGTGAGCGGTCGTAAACAGGAGCGTGTATTTACCCAATTCAATGGTTTGCAGGTATAAAGGAGAATTACCGACAGAGAAGTACGATTCTATTATATCCAAGGGTTGTTTGAGATTTGTCCAAGTTGCCGAGTCGAAGGTAATTCCACTGCCTGAACTGTTCATAATTTTAATGACCGACTGAAATTTTCCATCCGATTGAACCTCTAGTCCAAATAGAATAGTCTTGGAAAATGAATGATTAAGTCCGTAAACAGTGGCAGAATCATTTGTTGTGTGGCTCTCTTTATGCAATTTGTAGACATCATGACCAATCGTTTAAGAACAGCTTAGTGAGTATTTGTTTAAGAGGTGTTGATTTGGGCTTGATACTTTTAATTTTGGTGTTTCAGGAACAGTTCTATTAGTCTGCGTGTCAGACGAAACTTCGATAGTTTGAGTGGCCGTGGACTTTGAAAAAGCATAGACTTGCGACGATTCTACCACTACTGTATCGATGTTAACTTGCGACATAGTGGCTCTTTCAGATATAAAAATTCAACTGATTCAAAGAGGTTCCTCACATGGTTTCATATATGTGAAATATTTGAGGAGTGGGGATAACTTTCTTTGATGAGTGGGGAGAACCATATGTGGTGAACGTGGGAATAACCGTTATGTCAGACATGTGAAGAAAGAATATAATTCCGTATTTCCCAGAAATTACATAATAGACCGGGTATTTCATATAAATCACGCAGGTAACCTATATGTCATGGAAATTGTACAAAAGAATATGTGATGTATGTGAATCACACAAGCGAATTCGTATTTTCCCAGAAAATCACACAAAAGAACACGTGTGTGCCATAAATCACACATATTCTTATTTTCCAGGGATTCCACAAAAAGATTTTTAACACCTGCAACCCATAAATCACACATGACAATATGTTCTTCTAGAAACTTGACAAAAGATTATGTAGCTTACACCTGCACTCATGAATCACACATGAGACTCCGTACGTTCTAAGAATTCCAATTTTGCAGGAATTTCACAAAAGAATATGTGCCTCAAACCTCCATCCATAAATCACACATGACATTTGGTATCTTCCAGGAACATCACAAAAGAATACGTGGCTCACACATGCATCTATTTTTTCGTGTTTCCGAAATCTTTACCAGTGAAAATGGCTTTCGTAGAAGCTTTGATCCGTGCGTTTGTCGAAATTAGTGAAGTCTATATCTATATTAGTGAAGAATAAACGTTTCAAATTTTGAACTAAGTTCTTAAGTCAATACGGTTCAATGTGGACATTATCAAGTGTGATCTAATCAGATTCCTGAATTCATCTTACAGTACTTTCAGTTCAGATTGACCACAACTGCTATCATTCCGGATTTCCAAGTTCATTTTGAATGGGTCTCAGTTCGGATTTCCAGACTGGACTTTTTAAATGTCCAACTAAGTTTCTGAGTCAATACGGTTCAATGTGGACATTATCAACTGTAATCTAATCGGATTTCTGAATTCATCTTACAGGAGTTTCAGTTCAGATTTTCCATACCTGCAATCATTTCGGATTTCCGAGTTCATTTTGAATTGGCGTCAGTTCGGATTTTCAGTCCGGACTTCTCAAATCTCGGACTAAATTCCTACGTCAATGCGGTTCAATGTGGACATTATCAACTGTAATCTAATCGGATTTACGAATTCATTTCGAATTGGTCTTATTTCGGATTTCCTAAATAAGCATTTTAAATTTTGAACTAAGTTCCTAAGTCAATACCGTTCAATGTGGACATTATCAACTGTAATCTAAT
>CAKNXH010046882.1:0-10262 GCA_932178445.1 Andricus quercusramuli
TTATATGTATATTGTGCAAGTGAAGAAATTATTACCATTAAAAATGCCGCCTTTGTTTCAAATCGTGGGAACATTTACCGATATTTAGAGGTAAGAATCGCATAATCTCAACTTTACTTTTGTTTGGAAAACGTAATTAGTCAGTTAGTTGTAATGTAGGTTGGGGGGCCCGTGAGGTCCTACCCATGGCGCTCAAGCTATAAAGCCTATTGTACCATACCCGTGTTTATTCTCAAGGCAGTACTTCGAATGCGGCCATCCTTCGCCGAGTGTTTTTGGATCTCGGTGTGTTTCGTTGTTATCAACGTTCTGAGATTATACCTCTAAGGTGTCAGGCATACCTATCGCACATTAGATGACGTCCTTCTTTGTTGATCAGGCAAAGTGATCCTCACCCACTCTGCCATTCGGCAACCTCCCTAGCACGCCGCAGAGAGGGGATACGGCCAGACTATTATGGACGGAGCAATCCCTCCGCGGTCATCAGATAGATGCACAGATTCGAAGCACTATCCTGGTGTGTTATAAGTGTATGTGTGTGTGTGTTCATTACTCGAAATAGGCCAGCGACCATCGAGCGTGGTGCCCCCTTTAGGAGCCCCCAAGCGCAAGAAAAACGCTGACACATTTTCGAGTCTTCTCAAAATCGGCTTCGACCCCCAAGGCTAGTCCCCTCGACATGGAGCCTCACCTTGGTACGATACCAGCTTTTTCTGATGATATCTACAGTTCAAGGTGGGTTCCGAACCACCGAAGCCGCGGTAGAAGTACATAGAAAAATGTCCATTGGTACCCGGCTCAGAGATCGAACCCCAGACCTCCTGCATGGAAGTCTGACGCGCTATCGTCTGAGCCGCCGAGTCTTCCAACGTAATTAGCTACGACTTTAGACATTGTTATATTTCTTGGTTAATATATATTTTTAAATGCATATGTTAAACAAACAAATTGTTTCCGTTGTCTCCGTCCATAAAAAAAACGATTGTAAATATTAAAATCAGCGACATGTATCAGAAAAATAATATATAATATCACACTCCACTGAGTAAATTGATTCCTGACTGGGTGTAAGTATTTCTTAAAATTTTTCCAAGTTATTCTGACAGTTAAAAAAAAAACAGAAAAAATAACAACAAAATCGGAAAAAAGTCAAAAGAATCTCAAAAAACGGTGCTTTATAACTTTTTTTCAACTTCTTTTGACTTTATTTCGATTATTTGTTATTTCTTTTCTTTTTTTTGAACTTTCAGAAAAACCAAAAAAATGTCTTATTTCTCACACCGAGTGAAGAACCAGTATACTCAGTGAAGTATGCTCAGCGAGTTATAAATTATTTTTCTAATTCAAGTAGCTGATTTTAATATTTACAATAGTTTTTGTTACTCCTATATTTAGAAAGGATAACAAAAACTTTAAAATACTTGTAACCTTAAAGCAATCTTTGCAATAAAATGTAACCTCTCTTTCATCATTGCAACGTATACCAAATGAGATAGATCGAATTCGGTACGATCGTTTTGAAACTTCTCTTTCTATCGTAACAGGTAGACATAGAAGGTTTAATTGAATCGAAACGATAAGTATGCATTGTCATTCAAAACACCATCGAATCTTCTCTGTCATTGAATATTTAACTACTCCATTTTTGGAAAATTATTCTTCTTGATTAAAAATCGTCTTTTTGGTTAAACTCTTTTGTTGAACATTATTTCCTTTGAGGATTCATTATTTTAGTTAAAAATTCATCCCTTTGCTTGAAAATGTATCTATTTCATTGAAAATCATTTTCTTTCGTTGAGAATTAATTTTGTTAACTAACATTGTAACTTTTCATCTTTGGTTGAAAATTGTATTGACAGTCTGCTCAGCTCGAAAAGAAGTGCTTAATATTTTGCCTGTTTTTCTTCCTCCTTTGCCGTGATATTACCATCGGCTGGTGCCAAGAATTCAATCACGTAAATGATCTTGATCTTCAGATCCTGGAGGACAATATCAGGCTTCGTAGCACTGATACGTTGAGTGGTAGAGAATGAGAAATTCCAGTAGATCTTATACTGATCATTCTCCACCACGAACTCGAGTTCCCCCTGCGCGTATGGCAAGACGGGCAATAGATCAAAACCATAGAACTGCCTAAGATTCTAATATAACACTTTTAGAGCCACATTGTGTCTCTCTATGCACCCGTAGCGTGCATACTTCGAGCATCCACTGAGAACATGTCCAAGTATTTCTGGCTCTTGCTTGCACGCTCGGCAGTTGGCATAACCTACAGGTACATTCATTATGCGTTCGCGGTAAACTATTGTGTCTATAACACCGTCTTGACAGGCAAAAAGGAATCCCTCAGTCTCCGACCTCAATCCAGCAGACTTGAGAAACATGTTGGACAGACCCATCGCGAGCTCTTCTCTACGTATGATGCCGTAGAATTTTGCCATAAAGGGCCTTGTCAGCATGTTTTCATAGTAGAAGCGTATGTTCTGCTTCCTGTACACGACTTTTGAGCACCAAAGGTGTTAGTGATGCTAGGCCATGTGTAGTGTCGCTGGAATCAAATGGGAGGCCAAGCTCCTTTGCGGCCCTATCTGCGGCACGGTATAGAAACTCCGCTGCATTGACGACATCATGTTGATGTACGAGTCGCATGAGAGAATCTGTGCTATTTAGAACTGAGCCGGCTGCAGCCAGAACCATTCTTCGACGAACACACTCTAAGTTTAGTAAGCCTCTACCTCCTGGATGTTATTCTTTCCAGATAATTTGGAAGCCCGCATTTTTCTGAGAATTTGGCGATACCTTTTTTCATGAGACATTTTTAACACACGCACACTTTGGGTTTCCGCTTGCGGTATTCCAAGGTATGTATATGTTTATCCATTACCAAGATGTTGAATGGTATTTCCGCCTATGAGCTGAACATCTTGATCGTCACGCGATGATGTAGTTTCTCGCCTTCCTTGGTGTAGGTGGACGCTGGCACACTTGTCCAGTCCGAAGCTCATGTCAATCGCTTTAGAGTACCTATTTACCGCCTCCACAAGGAAGTGAAGGTCCTCTTTCGAGGAACAAAGAGTTTAAGGTCGTCCTTGTATGAAAGGTGGTTAAACTTATATTCTCTTATGTTCGGCGGCCTCCATAGGTATCCAGAGCTTTTGCCTCGGAGCACAATCGATAGAGGCAAGAGGGAGATGCAGAAAAGTATCGGAGTTAGAGAGTCTCCTTGGAAGATCCCCCTCTTATATGTGATACAGCTTGTAGTCACTTGTCTTTTGTCAGATGTTCTGACAAATCTTGTCCGCCGCAAGAGCACAAGTTCTTTTATGCATCTTCATATTTTTGCATGCACCTCCAGGAACTCAGGGAGCTTCATAAGTAGCTCATGGTTCGTGTTATCGAATGCCTTACGGTAGACAATTCAAGCCATGGACAGATTGCGTCGATACCTGATCGAGTCCTGGGTAATACACCTGTCTATAAACAAGTTGTCCCTACAACCTGCCAGCCCTCTCTTGCATCCACGTTGTGCAACTATTACACTCCATACCGGCTCGATAGATGTTAATATCATCTCTTTGAGGATGCCAGTGAATAGCTTGTAGCAGGTGTTTAAACAAGCCATGGGCTTGACAAATTCTTCTTTGGACTTGACAAATCTCCGGTCGTAGGAATCAATACCGTGCGTCCTTCCACTAGCCACTGCGGGATGAGTTGATCTCCGTTTAAGAAAGTAGTAAATATACGCGCCAGAAAATGGTGCGTGAAAGTGAACTCCTTCTACCAAAAGTTTGTGATTTTATCTGGCCCTGGCGCTGAAAAGTTCTTAGTTCCAGCAATAAATTTCTTCACTTCTTTAGCAGTAATTAGTGGACACTCTTCCTCTGGACCTTGTAACCTTTGTCACAAGTTACAAAAGACTGATATATCTGAAGCGTTTTCTTTTAGCTGATAAGTATCTCCATATACTTGCTCCCAGAAGACTTGAATCTCTTCTCGACTAGACGGATTTTCAGTGGCACGTGGCGTTTTATTGAACAGACGGGAAGGATGGGTGACAAAAGGTGGAATTTTCCTGGATTCACTTTACTCGCTGTTCAAGGCGCTGTTTCGCTGTTGAAAGAGATCTTACTTTTTGCGTCCAGTGCTGCTGGATGGTAAACAGTTTACACTTGTTCAGCGTGTGATTTGCTTTCCTTAAGTTTCGAGCAAGTGCCCTAAATTTTGGAGTGAATTTTTTATTTGATGTTATGTAGCTCAATCCCGCACTGAATATTTGATGCATGCCGTCTCGACGTTTCAATTTTAAACTGAAGCTGTGCAAAACGCTCGCGAGTTTTACTCAGGCGTACTGATGTATCATTACCTGTATTGTCGCTAAGCAGGGAAACCGCCTTCTCGTAAACTATACCGTTCCGATTCCAAGAGATTAACATCTTCGGTGAGCAAATCGGGAAGAGTAGTATTAGCTACAGCTAATTTGTCCATCCTGGGAAAGACTTTTTGGTGAATAGATCTCCTACTTTTCATGTGGCATCATTGGCTATCTGTGAAGGTGGTATTGCTGGAACGGGTGATATGTTAGCTGGAGGATATTGTTCTTCTTCTTGCTGATAAAGAGCTTCATATCCGTTTTTTTTTGGCAAAAAGGATACTAGATCTCTTAAATACTGACGCGTTTTATGAGCATATTTCGGGTGCATATTGACCCAACGGTCATGTAACCTCTGCATGAATCCTCTTCGCGCCGGTGAGCTTCTTTGCCAACAGGTAAGGATGTCCCTCCTGAATTGGTCCGACCATTCAAATCGATGTTCGCTCCAATTACCACTTTCAACTGAACCATGGCCTGCATCCAAGATGGGCCTATTGTGTGTGGCACTGCGCGATACTGGTGAGGTCAGTCAGAGACGACCCAAAATACTTCATCTGTATGTGTGAGGGAAAATTTTGAATTTTGTTTTAAAATTGTTGGTGATGGTTAATATTAAAATTTTTTTAATTTACTGTATGAAAAGTGCGCGTAGGTTTATGCACATGAAAACGTAGGTGAACTGGTGATTGCAAGCCTTACTACCGTCAAAAAATATACTGTTAACCCTGAAAATAATAACTCTGGTATGTACT
The DNA here is from genome assembly GCA_932178445.1 of Andricus quercusramuli. Taxonomy (NCBI): domain Eukaryota; kingdom Metazoa; phylum Arthropoda; class Insecta; order Hymenoptera; family Cynipidae; genus Andricus; species Andricus quercusramuli. The sequence continues at coordinate 5,125 of CAKNXH010046882.1, forward strand.
CTATGCAGCCGGATTGTACAAGTGAGGGATGTAAATAGAAAATCTTCAAATTTAAAATAATCTGATATTGAAAATCAGTGAAAAAATCGGTCGTAGAATTAAAGGTTACAAGAAAAATAATGGTAGAAAATGAATAGGAAAGTGACAAATTATAATAAAATTGATGCAAAATTACGACAAGTAGAAAAAACCGAAGTGGCGTCAATTACAGAAATTGGCGCACAAAAGCGCAGATAGAGTGCCAGCTTTCACTTATCAGAATATTAGAACCAAATAAACTAGACCGTGGAAATTACTAAAGAAAAGATTAGAAAAAAATTTCCAAATGAATTTAAGATAGAGAAGAACAATAAAAAATAAAATAAGGGCAAACCGCTGATAGAGAACGAAAACAAAGAAGAGAATAGAGTTAGGGAAAATCAGGAAATTCCGATTATTTCGATCGAGAACGAAAATGAAAGTGAGAATATCGAAGATCCAGTAGGTTGGAATTAGAGTTCTAAACTATGAAGAATAGAGAAGTAGTGTGACATGGAAAATTTATGTTCGGCCGTGACACATGCCTTCAGAGCACTCGCGAAGCTTAAGATTTTTAGGCTAATCCAAAACGTTTTTTTTTTTGTTTCCTTCGGTTTCGAGGGAATCAACTCCCCAAGGGGTTTTCGATCCATCCACTGAAGAAAGACGGATTTGAAAACGAAGATCGAACTATCACAGATAGAGTGTCGACACTTCAAGGATGTCAGGTATTGAGAAAGCGGAATATACGTTGCCGACCGACTGGTACAATCGGCGTCAGAAAGAAACTTACGACAGTTTGTCTACCAGAAACTACACATCGGCGGTGATCACACATGTAATGGCACCAGAAATTTCCATCAAGTTATAAATTTATTATTTTTTTGAGAGGACATCACGCACATTGTAAAACTACTGCGAAACTTTAAATAACTTAATTTTTTGTGGATACTACAGTATTTCTCGTTACGACGTTACCTGAATTACCAAGGATTATGCAGATTTGATAGTTGGTTTAAAATAACGAATCACCATCGTATTGCTGTTATACTGGACCTAGAACTAACAACGTATTGGCTTAAGACAGTAGCCAAGCGCCTATTAGCTTAGTGCGCTTTGCACGCACGGAAAGATCAGTCGTCTTCTCTACTTTTCTCGACGAGCGGATCCACCCAGTCCGTGCCGTGCCCCCACCAATGAAACCACTATGCCCGCTCAGCCAATGAGCCTGAGAGTGTTCAAGCGGTTCGAACTCTTCCTGTTCACGTTACAGTAGACTGCATAGCACAACAGGCATTACACTGTCTTCAAGTATCAACGAAAATGTTAAACGCCCGGCCATACAAAGTAACTAACACTAATACTAAGTTATTTAGAGATTTATATTTTTGCTTTCTCATTAGGTAAAGTTGCAATTTTTATTTAATCCTACTGTCTAATAAGGGTGAATTTTATTCCTTGAAGGATTATAAACAAATCCCTTTGGTTCATTTCAATTTTGGAGATTTTATTTGACAATAATATTGTTTATAAAATTAAGAAATCTACAATTCCGGAAAATATTTTTCAAATAATAAAAGCACCAAACAAATGACAAAAATAATTACCTCTATTAATGTAGGAAAAAAAATTGTTACAACTAGAACACACACACACACACACACACACACGTTCATTGAAACATGCCTTTCGGCTTATATAAAAATTCTATTCAAACTCTTAAAACTAGTTTTGACGTAGCAACATCGAGATCCGTAATCTTTTTTCTCCTTAAACATGCATGGCAACATAATTTTAGTGAAATGAAGAGAAAGAAGATTTATTTTTCATTATAAATGCCGACACTATGCATTTGTTTACATGATTTGTTTATATAATAAACTAATAATATCGGATGACAAATTATCATTATCAACCATCATGCTAAAAGCATGTAATTTTAATGCTGAAATTACCTTTACAAACGGACAATAATTTGTTAATGAATAATTAATTTGTTAATAAAAATGAAGTTTACATTATAAATTCATTTAATCATTCATTCATTGAAAATTAAAATAATATATTGAATAATTAATATATACATAAATATATATATATATATATATATATATATATATACATATATATTTATATACATACATAAATATATATATATATATATATATATTCGGTTCGGTTTCGATTCCTTTGGAATAGAACCGAAGGGCTTATGACAAAGCCACCGAACGCGTCCTCGGGTTGCGGATAGAGGGTCCCTGTACCAAGGGTTTCTGCTGAATATGGTTACAATAATTAATAAGCAGTCGCAGACAATTGTCCAGGGATGGTCCCGAAGGAATAACCCCCAAGTGAAGGCGTGAGAACCGTGCTGAAAGCTGAATGTCACCTGGGTGAGGTGTCTCTAACGGTGATTCTGGGAAATCGGCGACTCTCAGAGTATACAGCCTTATCCTTGCATGCGGGGCTCTACAAGGATGGACGAACCCTTTCCCTAGCTGCTCGTGGGAACAACAATGACAACACCAAACACAGTTGTAGTAAGTGCGGTTCAAAACAATCGAACGCGCAGGGCTCCCGACAATGGGTCGGACAACAATGCCGACTACCCTGCAGTTGGGGGAGCCAATCAAGACGGAGTCAATGCGATTGACCGGCGGAATCTTGTTACTTTTAAGTGGACGGATCAACTCAATGACGGCCTGCTGGAGTGCTACGATGCCAGTATGGTCCCTGAACGAGAAGGTTACATGGCACGACTGCATGCTCTGTGGTGCGAGAAACACCCAGAGCTCTCAGACTTTCCGCAACAACGTCTGCGAAACCATGCCGAGAACCTTAGGAAAAGGGGTTACATAAGCGGAGTGCCTACTCAATCGCATCCAGAACAAGCCGGCAACAGAGAAAGAGAAGCGATACTGAGACCAACCGCGAACAGGCATACAATAGAGGAAGAACGATGCTTCAGGACCCGGAGAAACATCAACATTCAGGTTTCTCCCAAGCCCAAAGATCTGACTGAATTGAATGATGAACTTCGTGGAGATTTTTCCGAAGAATCCGACCTCTGGACTATCAGTTGTGGTGTGTACAATGCAGCGAGAACTTTGGCAGATGCAAGCCGTAAAACAAAACCAACGGTTGATCATAAGACCAAAAGAAGAATGCATCAACTCAGCACAAAGATAGGCTGGGCTAGACAGTACGCGTCCCGCATTCAGTGTGTGATTGACTACATAACATCTGGCAGGAATTTCACTGCCACGGTTCGACGGTTCGCGCGCGAACTGCGAATCCGTCATCACACAATCAACAAATCAAAGCTAATGACCATCAGACAGCATATTGTTGACAGAATACGAATACTATCTAACGCTAGGAGAAGTCTAGAGCGGAGAGAGAGGTGGTTCCGAGAAAATCAACAATTTTCATCTGATCCATCTAAACTCTTCCAAGACCCTCCAATTACTGTCGACCATCCGCCCAAGCCAGAGGAGGTCGAAGCATTTTGAAGAGAAGTCTACGAGGTCCAGCATCCACTTCAAGAAGACTCAAAGAACATAAATAGCTTCAAGGAGCTGTGCAATGCCCTCATAACACCTGAGGAAGAATGCCCACCTATCACTACCAACGAGGTGAAAAACGTATTAAAAGGCATGAAGAACTTTCCCGCTCCGGGACCAGATGGTATCAAGACCTTCTGGTGGAAGAAGTTTCCTTCAACCCACCAGCATCTGGCCCGAATTTTCACCTCATATCTAAAGTCGGAAGAGCCTATTCCGGAGTGGTTGGTGGAAGGGCGCACAGTGCTCCTGCCTAAGACGGGCAACTTAGCTGACCCTAAGAATTACAGACCAATAACTTGTCTGAACACACTGTATAAGATCTTCACAGCCATCCTAAATGATAGGATTCTTCGGACAATTGAACCTGTGTGGCGAGAGATGTATGAACAACGTGGCTCGAAGAAAGGCGTAGCAGGATGTCGGGAGAACCTGCTCATCAATAGATGTGTCTGTAAAGATGCAGCATCCTATCAACGATCTCTATCTATGGCCTGGATAGATTACCGAAAAGCTTTTGATTCAACCTCCCAGAGACTTATCATCTGTCTGTTGGAAAGCTTGAAGGTTCATCCACACATCGTGAGATGCATAGAGAGATTAATGCCGCTTTGGAAAACCAGATTTACCATCTTATCTGGAAAATATCGTGTGATCACTAACAGTATCACCTTTCAGAGAGGTGTATTTCAGGGCGACACCATGAGCCCTCTCCTCTTTTGCCTCACATTATTGCCACTATCTCTCGCACTTCGCCATTCCGAAGGGTACCTCTGTGGCAAACCTGGAAATCGAAAGCATAAGGTAACTCATGTATTTTACATGGATGATCTTAAGCTCTATGCTAGAAATCAAGAGAAACTACATCTAGCTCTAAAAATTGTCACAGAGTACACTCAAGAGATTGGAATGGAGTTCGGGTTAGAGAAATGCGCCAAGGTTAATTTGAAGAAAGGAAAACTTAACGGCATCCTCGAAGATCCTGAACTCGTTGACAGAAGCGCTATACGACACCTTTGCGCTGGAGAGACCTATACATACCTGGGCGTGCCACAAAGCCGCATTCAGGACGTAACATCTATAAAGGATACTCTCCGATGCAGATACAAACGTCTCCTCCGACAGATATGGTCTTCCGAACTGTCGGCGAGGAACAAAGTATCTGCAACGAACATGCTTGCCGTCCCAGTAGTACTCTATTCATTTGGAGTAGTTCCATGGACGAAGGACGAGCTCAGATCCCTCGACATCGGGTCCCGAAAGGTTATGCACATGAACAAAAGCATGCACCTAAAGTCTTCTGTTCCACGACTTTACATCTCACGCCGTCAAGGTGGTCGTGGAATACTGAATCTTGAATGTCTTCACAACAGGATTATTCTGGGTACAGCACATATTGTCGCAAATGGACAAGATCCTCTTCTTAAAATGGTCAGAAAACACGAAGAAGTAGGCAAAGGGGCGTTTCTTTACAAAGCAGCAGAAGAGGCTGCTGAAACACTCGGCCTTGACTTCAATATCAGGGGTGAGCGAAATGCATCAAATCTTATCCATCTT
>CAKNXH010046886.1:0-12494 GCA_932178445.1 Andricus quercusramuli
ATATATATATATATATATTAATATTACAAAAAAAGAGTTAAACAACCACCGCAGGGTCCCACTAGGAGCAACTGCCATCTAAGAAATGTCAAAAGCCCCCAGTAGAACCGCTGTAAAACACACCTATGCACACGTCTCACAACCGTGAGATGGGTGGTGACAGAGCACGACGAAATCACAACGACAGGCTGGCGAAACCCTCGTGTGTCTTCAGGAAACGAAGCGACCCAAGGATGAAAGCTTTCTGCACGCGGGTATGGGTTTAAGGTTGCGAACCAGTGATAGTTTCGCTCCTCCGAGAGCACCTATCTCGAGGCCAATTACTTGCACCGAATATTGTGTGTACAGTCGTTGCAGCTCTCTGTTAAGGTCTTCATACCTATCCTCTCTTTCTTTCTCCTTTGCAGTGATGTTGTATTCAAACGAAGTCGAGAATTCAATCACGAATATAGTTCGTTTCTCAATGTCTTTCAGAACAATGTCAGGCTTGGAGTGCGCAACAAAGACTGCTGCCCGAAAATTGTAGTTTCAGAAAATTTGGCACTTATCGTTTCGGAAAATTGACTCTATATCCCTTGGAGAGTTCGTCAGGGCAGGGTCGCGGCCAACACAGTAAGAGCGACATAGATGGTAATAAAGTACTCTTAAGGCCGCATTATGTCTATAGATATACGTTGTTCCTGCGTGGGTCGAACACCCCGATAGTATGTGTTCTAGGTACTCAGCGTGTGCATGACACGCTCCGCACCTATCACTGGTACATTCTTGACATAAAATGCGGTCACGGTATGCTATGGTGGAAATGACACCGTCCTGGCATGCGAAAATAAAGCCTTCTGTACCTGAATTGAGCCCTGATGATTTGCGGAATGCAAATGTTTGCTCCTTCGACAACGACTGTTTTTCTACATTTCTGGGAAAGTTTCCGTGCATATGCTTGTCGAGTAGCTCTGGGTGAAATTTTCCAAACTCTGCTTTCTTTACTTCGGCTTTTAGACGTGAAGCATTTAGATGGAGTCATGCACTTTCCTCACTTCTGATGTTAAAATTCAGACCAAGGGTCTCGGCCGCTTGCTCCGCGGCTTTGTAAAGAAACGCTCCTTTGCCAATCATCTCGTGGTTCCCGACCATCTCTAGGAAACGATCTCTGCGATTCGCAACGATGTAAGCTGTGCTGAGAACAATTCGGTTATGAAGACTCTGGACGTTCAGAAGCCCGCGTCTGCCGTGACGGCGTGAAATTTATAATCGCGGAACTGACGAATTGACATGCAAGCTTTTATGCTTATTCATGATCTTACGTGTGGTTACGTAAAGGGCCTTAAACTTGTTCTTCGTCCATTGAACCACCCCAAACGAGTAGAGTAGAACCGGGACGGCAAGCATGTTAGTCGCAGATAGCTTGTTCAACGCCGACAGATTGGAAGATCAAATCTATTGAAGAAGATGCTTGTATGTGCTTCGGAGAGACACCTTCACTGATGTTACGTCCTGAATGCGGCTTTGAGGCATGCCCAGGTATGTATAGGTCTATCCAGTGTCAAGATGTTTGATAACACTGATATGAATAAGCTCAGGGTTCTTGGAAACGCTAGTAATCTTTCCTTTCTTTAAATGAATTTTGGCACACTTGTCCAAACCAAAGTCCATCACAATTTCTCCTGTGTGATTCTTGACGATATTTATTATAGCAGATTGAAGTTTGCTCTTACCAGACGCAAAGATCTTCAGGGTCATAAATATAAAATACACGAGTGACCTTATGCTGGCGCTTGTTAGTGTCGCCACAGAAGTATCCAGAAAAATTCCGTAGTGCGAGAGACAGAGGTAGATTTGTGATGCAAAGAAGCAAAGCCTCTCTCGAAGGTGACGTTGTTCGTTGTCAGACGATAATTTCTAGATGAGATAGTAAATCTAGTTTTTAAAAGAGGCATCAATCTCTCTATGCATCTCCCTATGTGTGGATGTTCCTCCAAGCTTTTCAACAGACCGATGATAAGTCTATGAGAGGTCGAAACGAAATATTTCTGTTAGTCAATCAAGGCCATTGACAGGACGCGCTTATGGGCTGCAGCGTCTTTGTAAATTTACACATTTACGGCTTTACTGAAGCAAAACTTCTTTAAAAATGAACGGTTTGGGAATCATGTTATTTGGGAATTTTTCAATTCAGGAATTTTATTACGCTGGAATTTTGTAATTGAGAAATTTCATTATTGCGGAAATTTTCGAGCATTGTAATATTGTAAACTGTTTGGAAATTTTTTAACTCGGTAATTTTCCAGTTTGGATATTTCATCATGCAATATTATAAACTGTTCGCGAATACTCCAATTCGTCAGTTTTATTATTCGGGAATATTCCAGTTCGGATATTTTACTCATTCGGGAATTTTGTAGTTCGGATATTTTATAATTCAGGCATTTTCCGTCGGGAATTCTATTTTTCGGGAATCTTTTACTATTCGGGAATGTTTCAAATTTCACGGTATTTCAAAATTTTTGAAATATGATAGGATATTTTCTAACCTGAGAGAATTTTCAAGTCTTTGAGGTTTCTGGAGTGATTTTAACGAATTTTCAGTGTTTGTTGGTGCTTGAGGGGTCTTCGAAGAATTTTAAAGTGTCTAAATTTCCGCCCATTTGTATTCTGTACAAAAAAAAAGAATAGGAAAACATGTGCTGACTCGACAGCAATCAGTCTAAACTCTAACGTCTTAGGAAAAGGTCGTAATAATATCTTTGCGCTATGACTTTCAAATGATAATAATAATAATAATAATACGCCTTTGGCGTAGGGATGTGGCGACCCCATCGCCCGAGAGCTCCGGCTCTTGCAGTCAGCCGCGTTGCTTTGGGCTAACTCCCCAATGCAACGAATTATGCGGTTACGACACAAGTATCGCGCAGTGCCACCCACAATAGGCCTCTCTCGGATAAAGGCCATGGTTCAGTTGGGAGTGGCAATAGGAACGAACCGAGGCGACGACCAGGCAATGACCCCGCACAAACGCGAGAACATCGATTTAAATGGTCGGACCAACTCAGGTGGGACCTTCTTACCTGTTGGCAAAGAAGCTCACCGGCGCGCAAAGGATTTATGAAGAGGTTACATGACCGTTGGGGCAATATGCACCCGGAATATGTTTATAAAACGCCTCAGTATTTAAGAGATCAGGTATCCTTCTTGCGAAAAAACGGATATGAAGCTCTTTAGCAACAGGAAGAGGAGCGACATCCTCCAGCGAACATTCCACCCGTTCCAGCAAGACCACCTCTGCAGATAGCCGATAATGCCAACATGAGAAGTAGGAAAACTATCCACCAAAAAGTCTTCCTCAGGATGGACAAATTAGCTGAAGCTAATACTGCTCTCCGCGGTTTGCTCCCCGAAGATGTTAATCTCTGGAATCTGAACTGTGTAGTTTACGAGAAGGCGGTCTCCCTGCTTAGCGACGATAGAAGTAACGAAACTACGGTACGTCTGAGTAGGGCACGCGAGCGTATTGCACAGCTTCAGTTCAAAATTGAAACGGCGAGACGGCATGCATGAAATGTTCAGTGCGTGAGTAGCTACATAACAGCAAATAAAAAGTTCACTCCAAAAGTTAGGGCACTTGCTCGAAACTTGCGGAAAGCAAATCACACGCTGAACAAGTGTAAACTGTCGACCATCAAGCAGCACTGGACGCAAAAAGTAAGATCTCTTTCAGCAGCGAAACAGCGCCTTGAACGGCGAGTTAAGAGGATTCAGGAAAATTCCACCTTTTCTACTAATCCTTCCCATCTGTTCAATAAAGCGTCATGTGTAGTTAAAAATCCGCCTAGTCGAGAAGAGATTCAAGTCTTCTGAGGGCAAGTATATGGAGATACTTATCAGCTAAATGAAGAAGATTTTGATATATTACACTTTCGTAACTTTTGCCAAAGGCAAAGGTTGCAAGGTCCAGAGAAAGAGTGTCCACTAATTACTGCTGAAGAAGTGAAGAAAGTTATCGCTAGAACTAAGAACTTTTTGGCGCCAGGGCCAGATAAAATCAACAACTTTTGGTGGAAGAAGTTTACTTCTACGCATCAACATCTAGCTCGTATATTTACTACTTTCTTAAACGGAGAACAACCCGTCCCGCAGTGGCTAGTGGAAGGACGCACGGTATTGATCCCTGAGGCCGGAGATTTGTAATGTCCAAAGAACTACAGGCCCATAGCTTGTTTAAACACCAGCTACAAGCTATTCACTGGCATCCTCAAAGAGAGGATATTGACATCTATCGAGCCGGTATGGAGTGCAATAGTCGAACAACGTGGATGCAAGAGAGGGCTGGCAGGTTGCAGGGAGAACCTGTTAATAGACAGGTGTATTACCCAGGACTCGATCAGGTATCGACGCAATCTGTCCATGGCTTGGATTGATTACCGTAAGGCATTCGATAACACGAACCATGAGCTTCTTATCAAGCTCCTTGAGTGCATGGAGGTGCATCCAAAAATAGTGAGATGCATAAAAGAGCTTATGCTCTTGTGGCGGACAAGATTTGTCATAACATCTGACAGAAGACAAGTGACTACAAGCTTTGACACATATAAGAGGGGGGTCTTTCAAGGAGACTCTCTAAGTCTGATACTTTTCTGCATCTCCCGCTCGACTCTATCTATTGTGCTCCGAGGCAAAAGCTCTGGATGCCTATGTGGCCCGCCGAACAGAAGAGAATATAAGGTTAACCACCTTTTATACATGGACGACCTTAAACTCTTTGCTTCCTCAAAAAAGGACCTTAACATCCTTGTAGATGCGGTAAATAGGTATTCTAAAGCGATTGCCATGAGCTACGGACTGGACAAGTGTGCCTGCGTCCACCTACACCAAGAAAGACTAGAAACTACATCATCCAGTGACGATCAGGATGTTCAACTCATAGGCGGAAATACCATTCAACATCTTGGTATTGGAGAAACATATACATATCTTGGAATACCGCAAGCGGAAACCCAAAATGTGCATAACTTGAAAACGGCCCTTGGAAAAAGGTATCGCCAAATTCTCAGAAAAATTTGGGCTTCCGAATTATCTGGAAAGAATAAGATCCAGGCGACCAATATGCTGGCCGTGCCTATACTGCTCTACACGTTTGGTGCAGTAAAATGGAACGTCGATGAGTTAAAACAACTTGATCGAAGCACACGCAAGATGATGACAATTCAACGAAGTCTTCCTCCTAGATCTTCCGTACCTCGAATATATCTCCCTCACGATAAAGGAGGTAGAGGATTGCTAAGCTTAGAGTGTCTTCATCGAAGAACGGTTCTGGCTACAGCCTGTTCAGTTCTAAAAAGCACGGATTCCCTTATGCGACTCGTACATCAACATGAAGTCGCCAATGCTGCGGTGTTTCTATACCATGCAGCAGATAGAGCCGCAGAGGAGCTTGACCTCCCATTTGATTCCAGGGACATTACACATGGCCTAGCATCACTAACACCTCTGATGCTCAAAAGTCGTATACAGGAAGCAGAACATACGCTTCTACTAAGAGAACATGCTGAGAAACCCCTCCATGGTAAGTTCTACGGCATCCTACGTAGAGAAGAGCTCTCGATGGGTCTGACCAACATGTTTCTCAAGTCTGCTGGATTGAGATCGGAGACCGAGGGATTTCTTTTTGCCTGTCAAGACGGCGTCATAGACAACTTAGTTTACCGCGAGCGCATAATGAATATACCTGTACGCGATACCAACTGCCGAGCGTGCAAGCTAGAGCCCGAAACACTTGGACATGTTCTCAGTGGATGCTCTAAATATGCACGCTGCGCGTACATAGAGAGACACAATGCAGCTCTAAAAGTGATATATTACCATCTTAGGCATTTCTATGGTGTTGATCTATTGCCCGTCTTGCCATACGCCCCGGGGGGAACTCGAGTCAGTTGTGGAGAATGATCAGTGTAAGATCTACTGGAATTTCTCATTCTCCACCACTCAACGTATCAGTGCTACGAAGCCTGACATTGTCCTCCGAGATCTGAAGAACAAGATCATTTACGTGATTGAATTCTCGGCACCAGCCGATGGTAATATCACGGCAAAGGAGGGAGAAAAACAGGCGAAATATCAAGCACTTCTTTTCGAGCTGAGTAGGCTGTACCAAGGCTACAAAGTTCATCTTATAATTCTCATAATCGGCTGCCTTGGAGGTATGAAAGCTTCATTTATTAGCCAACTCAACAAGATTCCGGCTTGCCAGTGTCAGGCTCATTTCATCGCGAACCGGATGCAAAAGGCTGTTCTCCTGGGATCACTCCATCTGGTCCGTCAACACTGTTCCTCTTAAATTCTACAAAGATTGGTAGCTCTAAAAAAGTATCCAGAGGTGAAACCTTCATCTCCAACTATCTTGTCTGCCGCGTAAGGTCATCCGCGGCTAGAGACCTGACTCCAGGGAACAGTGTTGTCCGATGTTATCACGCGTAAATTTCCCGCTCTTGCTTACCTTCTAGGGCAGAAGGAGCAGAAGCGGATAATAATAAACAAATGGCGCCCTACCGAAGGTGTTCTCGCGTTGTCGTCGCGGTAGGGCTTGAGGTTTCCTCTCAAGAATTTGAAGGCTATGTCGGCCGTAGCATTGCTACTGACAGGGTTTCCCATGCCAGACAGGCAGAAAACGAAGAGGAAAGTGACTAAGAGGAACACCAAAACCCATAAATGAAGATGGAGAGTATTTTAAAAATTTTGAAACGCTTGTCGCTACCCGAGGATCGTCAGGGCGCCCCTGGAGCCACCGCTGGGGGCCACAGCATGCGAGACGGTGGTGATGGTGAGCTGCGAGATGGTCAGGCAGATCTCACTAATCAAACAGCTGGCCAGCAAGAACATCTGCGACATACGGTAAGCAGTGAAACATCAACTGCGTCTGCTGAGGAGGCTTTGGCTAGCGTTAGCTATTTGTAGCCAACCACTCCAACAGAAATACCGTGGCAGAGCATCAAGTGGGATACCACAATGAATGAGGAATTGATGCGTCTCTATTATGAAAGTGCGAAGTTTGAAACATAACGCAAAAAAGGACAAAATTTCAGAACCAAATTTGCCGCAAAGTATCCTCAAATAGAGAAAGTCGCATTGAGAGATCTTATCGCTAAGGTGAAGGACATCAGGACTGATGTACTAATCTCAGAAGATCGAGCAATGGAGATTAAACAGCAGGTTGATTTGGAGTGGAAGAACAACGGCAATGAACAGCAGTTAGAGGAAGCCGCGTCACACGAACAAGCAGTGGCAATTGATGTTCTTCCTCAACCTGGTGATGATCCAGCACCACCACATCATCCGGAGGCAGATAGCCTAATACAACCAGTGCCAGAAGCCGAAGTTCAACAAACAAGGAAGCGATTAAAATGGACATACCATATGAACAGAGATGTGATGCGCTTTTATTTTTTGGCAAAGAAAAGTGGGCAAAGTGTAAGGAGAGAACATTATCGTCTCTTCTTACTTAAGTACTCAGGTCTAGCCACAAGAATAAATGAGCAGAATCTAGCAGATCAAAAACGCTCGATATCTGTAAACAAATTGCTTTCGGCTGTTGAAATAGCTGCCATCGAAATGGAAGTGGAACAGCAGCTTCCTATTGATGAACTTCCATTGGAAGATGTGGAAAACGAAAACTTGATTGCAGCTGAAGACATAGGTGCTAGGGATAATGAACACCAAGTACCGGATGGACTAGAACCACATCCGGATATCCTAAGCGACGATATAAACAGCGAAGTCCCAGAAAATCTACAGCACCTTGAAAGGAATTTTGGTCATGCTCTACTAGAGTTCAGACATGTAGAACCAACACAAAGGCATTCACTGCCCAAGATGAACATCACAAATGATCTGCGTGCACTAATAGAACACCTAAACAGCAAGGTTTTACCTATGCATTTGAACGCAACACAAAATGCGTTAGAGGTGCAAACTCTTGTATACTGGGCAGCTGTGGCAACCGTTAGAACGTTGGGCTGCAGAACTAGGCCTATAAATGCAGTCTTCGCCCCAAGACAGGAGCGAGATCCGCCATGGAAGATCAGGTTGGATATGGATGTCAGCAAAGTAAGGTGCAAATTGGGTCGACTGACTCAATATAAAAAAGGAAATCGAAACAGAAAGCTGATACACCATGTTATTAAAATCATCCACCCTCGGTACATCGAGACATTGACACCAGCAATATTGGATGAGATTATAGACTCCCAGCGGCAGAGACTTGATGTTCTTACTGCTACACTGCGTTGGTACAAGAAAAGTAGTGCAAGAAGGCAACAAAATCGAACCTTTCAGACAGACGAAAGAAGGTTCTATCGTGAACTGAGTGTACAGAAAAATAACCAGCAAGACACCGAAGTCCCTCAATTGGAAGAAATGACTAACTATTGGTCAGACGTTTGGGGAAAAACTACCAGAAGTAATTTGGACACTGCGTGGTTCCAACTAGAGAAAGCAAGAGCAAGCAATAACCCTGAAATGGAGCTGACGAACATCACAGCTTTAGATGTTTCAGCGGCTTTGAAAAAAGCATGTAACTGGAAAGCTCCAGGTCCGGACATGGTGCACAATTTCTGGTATAAGTACCTGACTAGTGTGCATCCTGCGTTGGCACGGTGTTTTCAGAAGATCATCGAACATCCGGATCTGATGCCAGGCTTTATGCTGCAGGGTACTACGTATATGTTGCCTAAAAAACCAGACGCTCAAAATCCATCTGAATTTCGACCGATAGCCTGTCTTCCAACAATATATAAATGTCTTACAGCAATCATAGCAGATAAGGTTTATTCTCACTGTGACGAGAATGACATCCTTACAGAAGAACAAAAAGGATGTTGTAAAAACTCCCGAGGCAGTAAAGATCTAGTCACCATAGACGCTGTTGCCATGACGCAAGCTCGTAAACACCAAAGGAACTTGCACATGGCATACATTGACTACAAGCAAGCGTTTCCTTCCGTACCACATGACTATTTGCTTGAAGTCTTAAAAGTATACAAAATTTGTCCACGCATCATTGACTTCCTAAGTCGTGCGATGATGCTATGGGGTACAAGAATCAAGTATTTTGATCATGGACAACTGAGGATAACTAGATCAATACGCATTAAGACGGGTATATTCCAAGGAGACTCCTTCAGTGCATTATGGTTCTGTTTAGCGTTGAACCCACTGAGCAAAACTTTAAATAGCATGTCTCATGGGTTCCGAGTAAATGATAATGAGGATGGTCATCAAGTGACCCATCTTCTATACATGGATGACCTGAAGCTATACGCTAGTTCGGACGAGAAATTGCAACAAGTGATTGATGTTACAAAGCAGTTTTCCAATGATATCAACATGGAGTTTGGACTAGATAAATGCCGAACAGTGCATTTAATCAGAGGAGAATCAGGGACCGCAGAGATAGACAACGATTTCGGGAATGACATCGAGGCAATGGCTGAGGGCGAGTCATATAAATACCTGGGTATTCTTGAATCTAAGGGTATTCAGCATACGATAGTTAAGAAAAGCCTAACGACTGCCTTCACTACAAGACTCATATTGGTTATGAAGAGTTCTCTTAACTCGGCACACAAGATCAGGGCAATCAACACCTACGCCATCCCTGTTCCCACGTACTCCTTTGGGCTCATCAAATGGTCGAACACTGACCTCGAACGATTAAACAGAATCATCGGCGTAGAAATGACGAAACACCGAATGCACCACCGTAATTCGGCGAGTGAAAGGGTAGTTCTACCACGTCATAGAGGGGGCAGAGGCATTGTAGATGTCAGAAGACTGTGTGAGTCACAAGTTACACAGTTGCGAGACTATTTTAACAGCAAGCGAGATGTTACGCTTCACGACACTATCTGTAAAGCGCATCTTGGCTACACGCCATTGAATTTTTCCTCAGAGGAGGCCTTAAATATCAGGGCAGAAACCATAGAGGAATAAGAAACGCAATGGAGACAGAAAGCCATCCACAGCGAACACCCCAAAACGCTAGATCAATATGAAGTGGATAGTGAGGCATCCAATATTTGGCTGAGAAAGGGACTCCTGTATCCACAAACGGAAGGATTCGTCATTGCGATTCAGGATAGAGTTGTTAGCACCAGGAATTATCGTAAACACGTGTTACATCAAGACGTGGTCGACCGGTGCGGATTATGTGGAGATACCAATGAATCCATCGAGCACATTATTGATGGTTGTCGCGTAATGGCTCAAAGAGAATATACGCACAGACATAATGATGTGGCAGGCATTGTACATCAACAACTTGCCTTAAACCTAGGACTCTTAACAGAATGGATGCCTTTCTATAGATACATTCCAATGTCAGTTTTAGAAAATGAAGATTACATCTTATATTGGGATGTGACTATCCAGACGGATCATTACATCCGAGCCAATCGACCTGACATCGTGATGCGAGAGAAAAAAGGTGGAAGAGTCCACATCATCGACATTGCTTGTCCGCTCAACCGAAATTTGCAGGCAACCTATACAACCAAGATTCATAAGTATAGCGAGCTAAGGCATGAAGTTAAGGCAATATGGAGGAATGTGAAACATGCATCTATTCATCCTATTGTGATTTCGGCTACAGGCAATGTGCACGCAAGATGCACTGAACATCTTGAACATTTAGGAGTCAGTAGGGTACTGGCGGCAGCTCAAAAGGCGGTTTTATTAAACACCTGTCGCATTGTAAGAAACTTCCTAGACCATTAGGAAGCAAGTGACTAAGAACCTATGGCGTGATACATGGTAGCTCTAAGAAAGCATCCAGAGGCGACTGGTGTCACCTTCAACACTCACGGCCGCTGTGTAAGGATAACAGCGGCAAAGCCAAACTGCAAACTACATCATGCTTCTAATTTTTTACCTACAACAGCATCGTAAATGATTTCAAACAACGTATTGAAATAACTTATAACATCCTGATCTCATCAATCACTTGACTTAGTCCATGGCTATGACGAAAAACCGGGTTCATCCGAGAAAAAGTATGAAAAAAAAACAAATGGCGTAGGGATGTGGCGACCCCATCGCCCGAGAGCTCCTGCTCTTGCAGTCAGCCGCGTTGCTTTGGGCTAACTCCCCAATGCAAGGAATTATGCGGTTACGACACAAGTATCGCGCAGTGCCACCCACAATAGGCTTCTCTCGGATGGAGGCCATGGTTCAGTTGGGAGTGGCAATAGGAACGAACCGAGGCGACGACCAGGCATTGACCCCGGACAAACGCGAGAACATCGATTTAAATGGTCGGACCAACTCAGGAGGGGTCTTCTTACCTGTTGGCAAAGAAGCTCACCGGCGCGGAGAGGATTCATGAAGAGGTTGCATGACCGTTGGGGCAATATGCACCCGGAATATGCTCATAAAACGCCTCAGTATTTAAGAGATCAGGTATCCTTCTTGCGAAAAAACGGATATGAAGCCTGTTTATCAACAGGAAGAGAAGCAACATCCCCCAGCGAACACTCCACCCGTTCCAGCAAGACCACCTTTGCAGACAGCCGAAAATGTGAACATGAGAAGTAGGAGATCTATCCACCCAAAAGTCTTCCTCAGGATGGATAAATTAGCTGAAGCTAATACTGCTCTCCGCGATTTGCTCCCATAAGATGTTAATCTCAGGAATCTGAACTGTGTAGTTTACGAGAATGCGGTCTCCCTGCTTAGCGACGATAGAAGTAACGAAACTTCGGTACGTCTGAGTAAGACACGCGAGCGTATTGCACAGCTTCAGTTCAAAATTGAAACGGCGAGACGGCATGCATCAAATGTTCAGTGCGTGATTAGCTACATAACATCAAATAAAAAGTTCACTCCAAAAGTTAGGGCACTTGCTCGAAACTTGAGGAAAGCAAATCACACGCTGAACAAGTGTAAACTGTCGACCATTAAGCAGCACTGGACGCAAAAAGTAAGATCTCTTTCAACAGCGAAACAGCGCCTTGAACGGCGAGTTAAGTGGATTCAGGAAAATTCCACCTTTTCTACTAATCCTTCCCATCTGTTCAATAAAGCGTCATGTGTAGTTAAAAATCCGCCTAGTCGAGGAGAGATTCAAATCTTCTGGGAGCAACTATATGGAGATACTTATCAGCTGAATGAAGACGCTTCTGATATATCACTCTTTCGTAACTTTTGCCAAAGGCAAAGGTTACAAGATCCAGAGGAAGAGTGTCCACTAATTACTGCTGAAGAAGTGAAGAAAGTTATCGCTAGAACTAAGAACTTTTCGGCGCCAGGGCCAGATAAAATCAACAACTTTTGGTGGAAGAAGTTTACTTCTACGCACCAACATCTAACTCGTATATTCACTACTTTCTTAAACGGAGAACAACCCGTCCCGTAGTGGCTAGTGGAAGGACGCACGGTATTGATCCCTAAGGCCGGAGATTTGTCATGTCCAAAGAACTACAGGCCCATAGCTTGTTTAAACACCAGCTACA
>CAKNXH010046888.1:0-21454 GCA_932178445.1 Andricus quercusramuli
GGGGGGGGGGGGGGTGGCGACCACACCCCACGTAACAACTGCTATAACTCCTACAGTTTCGCAGCCCAACATTCTTTATTGGTGGCGCATATTAGCGAATTTGCGGTGCAATAAAGTAGGCTATAAAAAACCCGAAAATTAAGAGTTGAAAAAAAAATTTTTTAACGTAATATTAGTAGCAGTTAACTTAAGTAGAAATGAGAATAGTTCGAATATACCATAAACAAGACAAAAAAACACGAATTTTCAGCAGAAGATTTATATTTTCAAACAAGGAGATGAATTTTTTAATTAAATGATCAAATTTAACTGAAAAAATCGGTTTTCATCAAGGTAGTTCAACTTGCAACGAAGAAGTTAAAGTTGAAAAACCAGAAAAATAAATTTTTAACCAGGAAGACTAATTTTCTACAAAAATGAAAACTTACAAGGATGAATTTTCAACCCAAAACAAATAATTAATTGAACTTTCGAGCTACAGTGATGAATTTTTAACCAAATAGTCGAATTTTTAAACAAAGAAGAATAATGATGAATCTTCACCGAAAAAAAATTAAAACAACGAAGTTCAAGTTCTATCAAGTAGCTGAATTTTCAATCGGAAAAAATCAATTCTTAACAAAAAATTTAATAGTTGATATTTCAACCAAAAAAGATTTTTATTATAAATCAACAACCGTTTAATTGAAACCAAAAAGACAAATTTTTAACAAAATATTTGAATCTCCAAACAAAACAGATTAATTTTTGAATAAATTGTTGAATTTTCAAACCAAATGCAAATTTCTTTGAACATAGCTGAAGTATCAACCCGAAAATATGAATTTTTAACTAAAAATGAAATGGTTGAATTCGCAATTAAAAACTTGTTTCTCAACAAAAAAACCAAATACTTCCAACGCAATAGTTTCATTTTTAACCATATTATACATCTTCTGTTACAAGTTTCAAAATATGGCCTTATTATTGTTTCAATAGAGTTGAAAATGTTGAATAATAGCGTTCTGTAATTAAACTTTTTTATTTGTCACGTTTTCCATTATTATAAACTTCATATAATTAATATAATATATAGTCCTAACTCAATTCATATATTCAAAGAAAATGGTCCTACTAGAACAATAATTGCGGCAATTTTTTTACGCTTATAGTGTTTGCTAGCAAACAGTAAAAAGAAAGTAGAAATTCAACGAATAAATTTTTTACTAGTTCAATGGTATGTTGTGCACCATAAGAGTATGGTTTGCGAGTTTTCTTGTGATTATTACGTCTCAGGTTGGGGGATAATGCAGAGGGACCTGTACCGCGCAGAACAGTGCGATTGGACCGAAATAACAAACGCGCATGCGTGTTTACCTAATTCGTATTTTGCGCCGACGGTAAAATGCACTTTGCCGGCCTAGGCCGATAAAGTACCCCACCACCAACAATGACCTACTTTACTACTCCAAACCACGTCGAGGAAGCGAGGAAAATAAACTCGTGTTACGTAAAAAATTTCAATTTGAGCCAAAAATATGTTTTTAGGAATTATATGAATTGATGCATGTATGTTTGACAATCGTCTAATTTTTGTATATAGCCATTGCTTTCTTTTCATTTACTTATAATTTTATCATGCTTTTCTCCGGAGATATTGATAATCTGAACAATTATCAATATCTCCGAGATCTTTCCTCTCTTAAATTAATTAAATTAAATAAGCATGTTCAATAAAGGTAGGTTTGGAACAACAATTCAAATTATATTGTAAGTCGTTAATAGTTCGAGGTTTTTAAGTTAATTATTAAAATAAATTACAAAGCAGCATTATAATAATTCCGACTGTTATGATTAAGATTTTTATATATCATAGCAATTCTTTTGTACTGTATGTCGGATTATAATCTTATAAAAATTACGTTATAATTATTACTATTATTCCTTAATACGATTATATTGTGATTAATACATTATCATTAAATTTGCGTCATATGTAGTTTTATATGTGCCATTGATAGTTTTCTGTATTTTCCCTACTTACTCATCCACAACAGTGTAAGACTCGGTCACTACCGACTCATTCTCCCTCGATTTCGAAAAGTCAGTCGTGTACCGTATTTAGCCGTGGTCAGTCACAGTACTTCACATCTGCTTCCGATATATCTTGCTGAACAAAGCCGGTTCCATTTTCTGCTAATACTAATAGTTTCTCTTTCAATCGCAATCATGGTTTTTAACAGATCATGAATTTCAATTTTCGACCATACTATGCGAGATGAACAAACATCATATACGAAAAACCGTTCAGCCTACGAAGATCTACAAAAGTATTTTAGACAATTTTTTTCTCCAAGTTTTTGTTTAAAACACGATCACGCTTCTGAAGGAATACAAAATTTTATTTTATAGCTGAACTATGCAGCATACAGAAAAAGTCCACATGACAAATTCTGTCTTCCAATAAGAACTACGTAGTCGCCTTTAAATATTTCTTGATGGAACACTCTGTTCTTCTCTCTTAAACTTTGCAAAATCTTTTGAAACATAGAAAATCCAACAATTTCGGGTCTTTTTTCAGTTTCGGGCTCTATATTCATATTAGGTTGTAAGGCGGACGGACAAGTAGACAAAAACTATAAGGGTTTCAAACTTCACATCCTCAACCAATTTATATAATGCAATTATCTGTCCGATAAGCTTATCATACAAAAATATGCATCATCTCAGTTGAAAATGTAACTATTTTGTTGAAAATTCATGTATTATGTTAAAAAATTATGTATCGATACATGATTTCTCTTGATGATACATCATTTTGGCAGGAAATTAATCTCCTTGGTTGAAAGTTAATGCTTCGTCTAAGGATTAAACTATTTACCGTTTTCTTTTGGTAATAATAAAATCTTTCTCGCTTAGAAATGCAACTATTTGCTGGAAGACTTATCTCTTTCGGATAAATATTCAACTATTTCGTTTAAAGTGCATCTTTTTTAGATGAGTTCAACTGCTTTTGATTAAAATTTTTGTTGTTTTGTTGTTGGAAAATTTTATAATACTTTCCACCTTGTTTTTGGTATTACAATGGTAGTTTCGCGACTTTTTGCTAGATTGACACAAATTTCTAAGCCAAAAAAAAGAAGAATTCCCTAGAGCACCTTTCTGCGTCCATCTATTGAAACTTCATCATTTTATTTGTGTCAGCTGTCACACGACGTATTGACTCAGGTCACATTTTTTTAGCATTCTTCAATCATCGGGAGACATCGCAAATATAAAACACAAGGCAGTGTTTCCGATTCGTCTCGTTCTTTTAGTTCATCGCGATTGCTGTCTTCTTCACGAATTTTATCCTGGAGGACCCGGAGCCTTCCAAGGCTCCAGACGATCGCGTTCTCATTTACGGCGATCTTGTTCAAAACGTTCTCTTTCGCGAAGTGCATCATGTACACCTTCTAGGTCACCCTTCAGTGGCTCTTCATGCCCCAAAACTGGCAAGTTTTTGCTGAATTTTTGAGACTATGAAAATCATTCCTAAGGTGATATAAGAACCGATCTGCTGCTAGAGCCTATACATAAGTATAGGTCTAATTCATCTGAAGAGGGGACTGTCAAAGACAAAAATTCAAACAAAGGAGCCGTTAAATGTGAAGAAGCAAGCGGGCAGATTAGGGCATGTGTCGAGGGAAATATAGAGTCAAAAGGCAGCACTCTGTTGAGTTAAATCCGGATTTAGTCTCAAGATGGGACTTTTGGCATAGAAATGGTCTCCCAACACAGACTAAGGAGGAATTACTTAAAAAATATCCTCGAAAGGGTAACATTTTACTAGAGGCCCCGGATGTTAATTCGGTAATGTTTTTATCGATTGGCGAGTCATCTGTCAAGAGCGATGAGCATTTCCAAAACATGCAGCGCCTGGCAGGTTCCGCATTAACGGCCTTAGGTCAATAGATAAATATGCTACTGTCGGAGGTAGGACTAGGCGCTATAAAATTGCTCGAGTTTTTGTCTGATTGTGGCAGGTTAGTGATTCAACTTCATCATTCAGCGACAATTGCTCGTAAAGCATTCAATGCTCCCGCTTACAGTAAATCAGTGAAGTCGATCTTAGAAAAATCCAGCAGGGGCACTTTTCTTTTTGGTGAAGATGTAGTCGAAAAGATAAACTAAATAAGCTCATGGAAGGAAATAAGCAAGACCCTGAAGCCATCGTTTCCTGCGAAAAAACCAGCTCAGAATTCTGGATCTTTGAACATGAGAAGCTCTTCCTCGAGAAACCAGCGACAATCGTGAGCAAGCAACAACATGAATTCTCAGTCATAATAATCAGCCCACCAAAAGCCTCAGCCAAATTCTTATCGAAATCAACAGGCGAAGACGTCAAGGGATAGATCCCAACCAGCAATTCGAAATCAACGGAAGTAGGGGTACGTTTTGCAAGGCGCTCGCAAAATTTTTTTTTGACATGGAAGAACAATACTTGTGATAAATTTGTGCACCAATGTGTTAAGGGATACAAGATTCCGTTTAAGCGAAAACTATACTAATCGGTTCTTCCCTCTAGCTCAAATTGGTCTCAAAGTGAGGTTATATCTCTAAGGAGTGAAACTGAATGAATCAAAAAGGTTCATTCTCAGCTTAAAGAAATTAAATGAATTTGTTGAAGGTTGAAATTTGGATTCGAAAATGCTTACTGTTTGATTCCGATTGATGAAGAATACCGACAAGTTTTAAGGTTATCTTTCGAAGGTTTTTTATACGAACTCAATTGTTTAAAATTCGGACTGAACATCAGCCCTCATGTTTTCACGAATATGGTCAAACCGATTGTCAGTTTTTGAGAGGCAAGGGTGATTTATTGGTAATGTATTTGCAAGATTTTCTCATTCTTGGCACTTCCCTCGAAATTTATTAGTAGAATGTTCAAACCTCTATGGAGTTGCTCCAATCACTAGATTTCGTAATTAATTGTGAAAAAGTGCACTCATTCATAGCAGAGGGTCGGAATATTTAGGGTTTTATATGAACCCAGAGGCTTTGACATTAGAGTTGCCTTTGTAAAAAAGACTACATTTTCTCTCTATAACAAAGTCATTTCTAAAAAGAAAATGGTCTATTTCACGAGAATTCGTCCAGTTCATAGGAAGATTTGTTTCGTGTTGTCCGGCAGTACCCTATGGAATGGGTTCTAACGAAGCCTTAGAACGAGCTAAATATCAAGCTCTCATTTACTAGCTAGTGATAATTATGATGAACGCATGAATTTTCCCAGATTTTTGCACTCAAACTTGATTTGGTATCGCGAGAACATTCGTACGTCTTGTAGCCGAATACGCCAGTTCTCCTTTCAAAAAGGAATCTTCTCAGACGCATCAAAATCCGGTTAGGATGCCTCCAGCGAAGGTGATACTGCCCATGGATTTTGGGATGCAAAAGATCAATCTTGGTAAATGAATCGTTTAAAACTTTTGGCGGCCTTTTGGGCCGTCAAAACTTTTCCTTCTGAACTCCACGACTGCGAATTTCTTTCAGGTATAGACAACACAACTGCCATCGCTCATGTCAATAAGATGGGCGGAATTCAGCATCCTCAGCTCCACTCATTATGTAGAGAAATTTGGAAATAGTGTGAGTGTGAAAGAATATCGATTTATGCCCCTCACACTGCTTCAAATGAAAATGCCGAACCCAACAGAGATAACTTTTTAATTAATTTATTATTATTTATAATAATGTTCTCTTAGAATGATGCTAGAAAATTGCATCAATATGCCCCTCACATTGCCTCGAATGAAAATGTTGAAGCCGATAGATAATCGAGAATTTGTACTTCAATTAACCTATTCGCATCAAAATTCAATTCTACATATAGTTCTTTCTGTTTTTGGAATCGTGATCCTGACGCCCAAGCATTTGAAGCATTCACGATCTTATGGCAAGACAACCATTTTTATGTTTTCCTTCCTTTTTCCATGATCCTAAGAACTTTGAGAAAAATAATTACAGACGAATGTTCTGGCACTGTAATTGTTCCCCGGTGGACATCGCAACCATGGTTTCCGCTTTTCCAATCATTTCTCGTAGATGAACATTCTATATTTTTACTAAGTTCAGCACTTCTTTTGTCTCCTTGTAGGTCTCGTCAGCATCCCCTGGTAGCTTCGATTACTCTGGCTGCAGGTCGGCTATCAGGGAGAGCCATCGACAGAGAAATCTGTCAGAATCTGCGTTGAGAGTTTTAATGGCTTCCATAGCATACTCCACAATCAAACAATGCGATTGTACCTCAAAAAGTAAGTGGAGTTTCTCTAATGATCGAGATTTTGATCCCTCTATTCAAGGGACATAAGATACTAGAATTTTTAAGTGATTCTTTCGATAAGGGTGCGGCATATGGCACGTTAAATACAGCTCGGTCAGCAATAGCGCTAATGCCCTCCAAAGAGTTATCAGATAGCACGGTGAGTCATTTTTTGAGGAGGATTCACAGACTGGAACCCATACGTCCTAATACTCAACAACCTGGGACATCACACTCGTCCTTGATAAGATTTCTAGTTGGTTCCCACTTGAATCTGTAAATCTGAAAAAAGTTTCGAGAAAGTTGATGATGCTACTAGCTTTGGGAACGGGTCATAGAATGCAAACTTTTGCCCTCATTAATATAGATTGCATTAAGTTCTCTGAAAATAGAGATGAAATTCGAGTAGAGTCGTTATAAAAACTTCTAAGGTTGGAACCTATCAACCCTCTCTCATTTTACAATTTTTCAAGGATGACCTGGAACTGTGTCTAGATAGAACGTTGGGACGTTATTTATACTTTACAAAGAAATTTAAATCAAACTCTTAGCCGATGGGACAGATCAGTCTTATCCCACTGCGGAGTCGATCATGAGTTTGCTGCGCACAGTGCGAGACCCGCAGCTACGTCAGCAGCTTTTAAAAATGGCTAAGATTTGAAAACTATTCGAAATACAGAGGGTTGGTCTCAGCATTTACCTGTATTTGCACGTTTCCATAATCAACCAATAGTTCCAGTGAATTTGATCTCGAGTGTTTCCACTATACTACTCGAATCAACACATCTTGTCTGTTCTCGTAACAACTTTGCATTCTTTTAATGATAGAAGTTCAACAGAAAAAAAAAACGATTTTCAAAATATATAAGTCACCATAACATCCCTACTCTTTAATAAAATGTATTGAAAACATAAGTCAATCGATTTGTCTCGAACCAAGGAACCTTTCATATCCTGGCATCAACTTTGAATTATTTTATTGAGAAAAGTTTCACTACATAAAACAGATTTTTAAAATATCATTGAGTTCCAAGAAAAATTTAATAAATAGTTTCAGGAATCCTTCAATCTGCACACACACCCAGATGAATGCTTAAAACATTGTATTAGACATTTTCACATTGAGGAAGGTTTAAGTAAATGAATTCAGAAATTTTGGAAAATGTTACGATTACAAAACTTCCTCTATGAGGAAGCAAAAATCTTGTTACGTTTAGAATAAACGATAATTTAACGAAAATTGTCTCCTCTAAATATCTACAAATGTAATTTCTAGAATCAGGTGGAAAGTATAATTATACGATCAAACGAACTTACCTGAATGAAGTTCGATCCTAATTATCCGTCCACCACGTTCGAAGAGATTACACCCAATGAAAAATTCGATAAAACTTTTCATTAGGATAAACTTGCAAAAGAAAAATGAAAGAGTCAAATTTCCAGATGAAAAAAATTTTGTTAACAAAATACTAGTAGCAGTTAACTTAAGTAAAAGTTAGAATAGTTCAAATATACCATGAAGAAGACAAAAAAAGTAAACTTTCAACAAAACATTTGAATTTTTGAACAAAGAGTAGAATTCTTTACTAAAATGACAAAACTTTAACAGAAAAAATAGTATTTTAACACAGTAGTTCAACTAGCAACGAAGAACTTAGATTTCAACTCAGAAAACGGAATTTTCGATCAAAAAGACTACTTTTCTACAAAAATGAAAACTTAAAAGGATGAATTTCCAACTCAACACAAATAATTGAACTTTCCAGCTACAGTGATGAATTTTTAACCAAAAGATAGAATTTTTAAACAAAAGGTATTTAGCTTTAGATTAAGAAGTAGCCTTTTTAACAAAATAGTAAAATTGTCAATAACAATGATGAATCTTCCGCGAAATAATGAATTTATAACAAGGAAGTTCAACCTTTATCAAGTAGCTGAATTTTCGATCAGAAAAAATTAATTTAACAAAAAAATATAATAGTTGATATTTCAAGCCATGAAAATTTTAATTTTAAATAAAAAAAAAATTTCAACGCAATAGTTCAATTTTCAACCATATGGAGCACCTCTAACCAATAAAATAAATTTTTAACAAAGTTGTTCAACTTTCAACGAAGTAGTTACATTATCATTGAAAAAGATTACGTTTTCAGCAAAAAGGACGAATTGACAACAAAATCCATAAATTTTGTCAAAAGTTGTGGAGCTTCCAATAAAGAACGATTGATTTTCAGCTAATCGTGGAATAGTGAAATCTCCAATTGATAACAATAATTTTCAGCAAATAGGAACGAATTTTGTACAGAATAGTTAAATTCTTAACCATAGTATTAAATCTTCAACTAATGAAATGAATTTTCAACAAATTTGTTCCAAATTTGTAATCAAATTGTCAAATTTTCAACTAAGAACGATCAATTTTCAACCAATAATGGAATAGTTATGTAGATTTTTGGTTAAGAAAATTAATCAGCAACAAAAAATAACAAACTTTCAGAAAAATAGTTCAAGCTTCAAAAATAAAATGAATGTTTAACAAAGTAGTTCAACTGTAAACGAAGTGATTAAACTTTTAAGTAAAGCATATGGATGCTGAATGAAAAATTTACTTATTTAATTCAAATGAAAATGATAAATATCCAACCGCAAGTAGAGTTAAAATTTTCTGTTAAAAAAATTGAATTTTCACTTTAAAAAAACTATATTCCAACAAAAATAATTCGATCTTACACAAAATAGTAGAACTTTTACCGAAAGTATATGAATTCTGAATCAATAGTATAATAATGGACTTCCCAATCCAAAACAATCAACTTTTAACCAAAAATGATTGAAAAAATACTTGAATTACACCGCAGAATAAATATCTCTTTATTCTGCTGTCCAAACTAAAAAGATACATGTGCTATCTGTATGAAAACTAAGTTCTTAATATCAATGGATTTGTAAGAGAACGTTTCATCTGGCTGTCGGGATAAAAATTAATAATCATTATTATGATTATTATGACGTAGGCTGTTACAAGTTTCAAAATACGGCCTTCTTATTGTGCCAATAGAGCTAAACATCTTACACAATCGCGTTCTGTCATCAAACTGTTTTATTTGTCACTTTTTTCATTATTATAAACTTCATATAATTAATATAATATATAGTCATAATTAAATTCACATATTTGAAGAAAGGTCCTACTAGATCAACAATTGTGGCAAATTTTTTGCCCTTAGAGTTTTTGCTAGTAAACAGTAACATGAAAGTAGATATTCAACGAATACATTTTTTACTAGTTCAATGGTATATTGTGCACCAAGTCAGCCGAATAGTCTTTTTACGGCCAAGCGTGACTTTGCAAAAACGAGTCTAAGGTGAGGCGCAGAAGAGTTTTTGGAAACACGCGGGACCATAAAAGGATTTCGCTACCTCGGTACACACGATATTTGATGTAATAAGAGTATGGTTTACGACTTTTCTTGTGATATTACGTCTCAGGTTGGGGGATAATTTAAAGAGACCTGTACCGCGCAGAACAGTGCGAGTGGACCGAAATAACAAACGCGCATGCGCGTTGATCTAATTCGTATTTCGCGCGGACGGTAAAGTGCACTCTGCCGGCCTAGGCCGATAAAGTACCCCACCACCAACAATGACCTACTTTAATGCTCCAAACCACGTCGACGAAGCGAGGAAAATAAACTCGTGTTACGTAAAAAATTTCAATTTGTGCAAAAAATATGTTTTTAGGAATGATAGGAATTCACACTTGTTAGAAAAAGTTGAATATGTCGAATTTAAAATTAACCACACTCATCAGCTTCGTTTGTGTAATCAATATTTGCCAAGTTCCCGCCAATTTATGAATTGGTGAAGTCAAAGTTGGCTAACTAATTTCAACACAAAATATTCAGAATGAAATATATTTTAAAATCGTTTTGATGTAATAGCCTGAAAACTGTAAAGAATAATGTATAAGAAACCATTTTAGACAATATAAAACTTTGCAGGATTGAACATATTGATTCTAAAAAATTGCTAGGCATGGGAGATTGATGCTGTAATATAATCTCGAAGAATTTAGGAATGTGTCAAATAGATTCTTGAAATTTCTTCCAAAAATGTCTATATGGTGCTATACATAAGAAGTGTTTTGGTATTATTCATAAGGAATATTTTTGGTTCAAATTGGTCAGTCGATTTGTGTCCTACAAATTCATATCTTGGAGAAAAATTGAAAAACATTGCTTTTACAAATGTGTTCATTGTACTGACAATAATGTGTACTTGAAATATGAAAACACCTGTAGTTTATTGGTAGAAGAACAGCCCATAGTCTAGAAAATAACGTTATCAATTTCGACAGTTTGCTTGACGCATACTGAAAGATTTCATAATTCTGAAGGTTTAGTGTGTAATAATAACCGGTAGTGATACGTACCTATATATAGCAGTGGATATGTTCAAACTCTCGCTCACTTTTCAAAAGATCACCCTAGAAAAAAGAAGATGCATATCAGTCCTCTGCTCCCTACCATCAGCTTTATTCTGCATTTTGGTGGTAAGTATACTCAATATAATTATTATTATTATACCACTGAGCCATTACCCTTTAGGGGTAAGCGTGACTCACTCGTTTGTAAATCTCAAATCTAAATATAAAATATTACACATTTCCAGAATAACAAATTTGATCCTATTAAGCTAAAAATCGAAATACGCAATTAGACTAGTTAAGAAAAATTTTAGTTTACGGCAAGAGCATACTAAAATGTCCCATCAACTGATGACAATCAAAATCTTGTCACGTAGTGTTAACAAAATTGTTATCATTTATCTAAATTTTACTACTGAATTACAAAATTGCGTAGAATTCATGATTATTCATCATAGTGAACGCGTCAGGCTTCAATTTCAGCAATATTAGAAATATTCAGCATTCCCGGTTTGTTTGATACATGGTTTTAAGAGAAAAGAAACATACCGAAATGTCCTATCAATTGATGATATATTAGACAAAAAGACGCTTTGCTTTGCGATTCACCCGATTTTAGATTTTTTCGTTTTTAAGCTACAGTATGTATAATTTTTCATTTCCATGCTCTTAATATTTGTGAAACATAATATTATTTTATTTCTCAAGCTTCTGTTGATCGATTATCCAATCTCCAATACTTAAGCTTTTAAGTAGCGTAATTTTATTTTGGCCACATCGAAATTAAAATCGTTTAGTATTCAATTCTCAATGTCAAGTTTTTCCTGATAAAAATTATTTACTTCAAACTGTTATATATGAACAACTAAAATCTATGCTGCTCGAATATTTGTCGAAATTGTGAGCATATAGCAAAACATGAAAATAGTTTTGTATGAAAATATTGCTCAATTTTATCCTAAAAGTTGAAATTTCTTCCTGGAACTTTTAGCCGTACCTTACGTCGTTTGGCCTATTTGAATTATATATATTTTTCATAGTATTTTCGACGAATAAAACCAAAATATGATGAATATGAAGAGATGTTGCAAGTGAAATTATAAGTATTTTTAAAATCTACAACCTTTCGATTAAACTTTGTTACCTATTTGTCGACGCTTGGCTTAAAATTAGAATTTTGGACTTATTAATTTTCAATCTATAAAACTAAAGATACAAGTCCTATCAACAAACGCTGAGAGAAATATTCCAGATATTTAGGAAAGCTTTAATTTTTCTCTTCAACTTGTTTCAAATTTCTGTCGTCTTCTGGCGTAAAATAAGAATATTCAATTTCTGCATAGAATTTTCGAAAGATAAAACCATAACCGTTGGTCGAGGAATTAAAAATGATCTGAACAAGAAAAAAAATTAATGAAAATCTAAAAATAGTTTAATTTTAACAATAAAATATGAATTCTGAATTAAAATTATGAATCTTGAGCCAAGAAATGACATCTTTAAAGAGTTTAACAAAGTAAATGAATGTTCTATAAAAATATTAATTTTTTAACCAAATATAAATTTTCAACTGAAAATTTTAAATTTGCAACTTGAATGATGAATCTTCAACCAAAACAAAATAAATTTTTTAAACGGTAGTTCAACTTTAAATCAAATAGTTGATTATTAGAACCAGAAAGATGAATTCTCAACGAAATACGCAATATGTATTTGATATTTCAAACATAAGAGATATGAATTTGAAATAAAACACACAGAAAAAACTGGGGTTTCTATTAAAACCCAGTTTTGGTTCCAAAGGAGCTGCAACCAAAAGGAACCTCCCTTGCTGAAAAGGAACCCAAAATGATAAATGGTTTCTAAATGAACCCAAGTGTGTATTCAAATGGTTCTAATAGAGTCTTTTTCTCACTTCTGCCTTGACTCACTTCAAAGATTGCACAAGTTAATGATCCACATTTTGCTTTATAATTTGAATTAAATAATATTTAACTGGAACAAATTCAATGAAGAAACTAAAATCAAAGAGATTAATCATTCGTGAAAGGAAGATATCGCACATGAAATGTGACGGTTTTAAAGGTTATGTTGCAAATCCGAAGTTTTCTACTGCGCATGCACAAGAAGCGCGGGAGTATTCAAAACGATATAATCAACACTTGCAATATTAGGTTAATATAACATTTTTTCAAGCTGCTTGATGTTTCTTTAATTCAATTTAATTTGTTTTAAATAAGAATATGAAACTTTAGTTAACATTTATCTGTGTGACTATTCATGGTATTTATTGACTTCAAATAGGCCCGCGCTTCTCAGCACATGCGCGTTTGAAAACGTCGGCAACCGCCGATGGCCATTTATCGGATTTAAACAAACTAAAAAGGAACCCTCAATAAGAGTTCCTTTAGAGCCTAAGTTCTAAATGATCCCAAGTTTCACTTCAGCCGCAACATTACTGAACCCTCAGTTTTTTCTGTGCACAGTTCAATTCAACCGAAGAAGTAGAATTTGCAAGATAGCAGCTGAAT
This sequence comes from Andricus quercusramuli, assembly GCA_932178445.1. Lineage (NCBI taxonomy): Eukaryota > Metazoa > Arthropoda > Insecta > Hymenoptera > Cynipidae > Andricus > Andricus quercusramuli. Next base: position 13,241 of record CAKNXH010046888.1, read on the forward strand.
CCTCAAACAAAACAGATTAATTTTCCATCAAATAATTGCATTTTAATAAAAAAAGATAAGCTTTTCACTATAAGTCGATTAGTTTTCTAATAATGGAATAGTTGAATTTTAAACCAAACAGATGCATTTTGAACAAAGCAATTAAACTCTCTAACAATAAGTTGAATTTCCGAGGGAGAGAGAAGAATTCTTTGAAAAAGAGAATGGAGGGGAATCGGGAAATGAATGTGAAGTCTGAAACGTGAATGTGCTTTTCAAAATTAAGTTATCATTGGACTTGTAACATGTAACAATTTGTAAATATTATCCAAGTTCGTAATGTTACTTCTACACTCCACCCCAATTTCCCTGTTAAAAAATTGGTTTTTGGCGTGGCCTCCCCCTGCACTCCCCTTAATCGTTAACCTAGTTTACAGACGTTCCCTCATCAACGACTTCTAGGGCCTCTTGAATTCAGAAAAATGAAAAGAAATTTGGAGTTCATTGAAAAAATTCATTAATAAAAAATGAATTTATTTTTGCTTCCAGTATCAAGTTCAGTGCCATCGTCGCCACCTCATCAGCCGGCATCGCCACCAGTTTTTCGGCCGACATGGAACCTTGATCATCCTTACGTTCGCGACCGACCAGTGTTCGATGAAAGTACTGGAGACCTTGTTGCAATATTCCATTACGGGAAGCGTCATTTTATCACCAATATGAGATTAGAAAGTGAGACCGATAAATTAAAAACCAAAATATAATTTAGCCGAAAAATCAGGGAATTCTCAAACGTCTCGTTTTTTATGTTCGAGGGCCCAGATGAAATGAAGGCGCCTACAATTTGCACTTTCAAAAACGAAGTCACCTTGAAGGCCTTCAAAGAAAGTTTTCTATTTTAATTTCAGTTTTATCTTGACGTTGAATTTCATTGCGAATCTTTTTCTAGCTAGAAAAAACTTTTATCTTTTTATGTTCTGAAATTAAGTTGAAAAAGCGGTCTTTTTTTAAGCAATCAATTTTATTTTTTTTTTAGTTCAACTCGTGGTTAGTTCTGACTTTAATTCAAAACTTTTTATATCAGGTACATAAAGATCTAAAGGGTTCTTAATTTCCTTGACAAATTCGAGCCTCGTATTCATCAGACACTATTTTAAGTTTTTTTTTTTGTCAACATTTTATATTACGTACACTCCTTCGTGAGGGTTTGTAAGTTTTGGCCCTTCTCTAATCACCTATCTAACGTATTTTTACAAAATAAATTCTTTCGTGAATTTATTTAGAGGTCATCCAAAAATACCGTAAAACGATTTTGGGGAGAAGGGTTTGGTAAAATCTTACTGCTTCTTATTAACTAACAAAGTAGTTAAACTTTCTGTTAAGTGCTTGCCGGTTTTTAACCAAAAAAGGTGAACTCACAAAAAAATATAATAGTTGATATTGTAGCCAATGGAAAATTTCATTTCGAGTCAGAAACAGCTGAATTAAACAAAAAGTGTGGAATTGTCAACAAAATACTTGAATTCTCAACAAAGGAAGATTTTTCGGTCAATAGAGAAAAAAATTTCATTTTCAAAATGTAGAATTTTCATGTCAAAGAAGATGAATTTCCAATGCAGAAGATTAATTTGCTACACGGAAAGACGAATTTTCAACAAATGAAATGAATTTTCAACCGCATAGTTGAATTTTTAAAATAAAAGATAAATTGTAAACCAAAAATGGAACAGTCAAATTTTGTTCTGAACAAAATTTGAATATAGAAATAAAAAGAATCTTTCAGAAAATAGTTGAATTTTCTACAAAACTATGGAATTTTCAAGACAAAATTTTCCTGTTCAATCAAATAGTTATATTTTATGTTAAAAAAATATCTTCTAACCGAGAAACAGATTTTTCAACAAACTAAATAAGTTTTCAAACAAAAAGTTGAATTTTTATACTAAAAAAAATTCACTTCCAACCAAAAATGCAATATTTAAATGTCCACTCAGAAAATTTAATTTTTAATTTATGAATCTTTAACCAAACAAATACATTTTTGAGAAAGTTGTTTAACTTTAAATGAATGATTCAAACTGTAATCCCAAGAAGATGAATTTTCAATAGAAAATTAAATAGTTGATATTCCAACATAGAAAATGATTTTAATTTTGGAAAAACGCAATTTAAGTTATTCAAAAAAGACAAAACAGATTAATTTTTAACCAGAATTGAATTCTTGATGGAAAAAGGATCAATTTCCAACCAAAAATAGAATAGGTTAATTTTCACTGAAAAACAATTATTGTAAATTAACAGATACTTGAATTTTCTACCAATTTGTTGAATTTTCATGCCAGAATCAAGAATTTTCCAGAAAACTGTTGAATTTTCAACACAAAAATATGAATTTCCAACAAAAAAGTTAACCCGCAAGCTAAAAGCTTTAAATTTTCAACGAAAATTATGAATCTTCAACAACCAAAAAATGAACTTTCAATAAAGTAGAAACATTTCTGGATCCACCCTTGGTCGTCAAATGATTCCTGATTTTTTATCAATTTTCGAGGACGGGAAATTCGTGTCAATTTTTCTCTGTGATTTTTCCGTATTTTGCATTTAGTTAAATTTAGCCTTATTATAAGGAGGACAAGTTTGTACAATCTTATTTACAAAAAATTAAAATGTTTAGCCTCATGAAAATAGCTCTATTGTCTGAATTCTTGCATAGTACACAATTTAGAAACAATTAAAAATTAGTCAAGTTTGAAAAAAAAACTTACCTTAAGTTTATTGGTACAAACCAGCCAAAGAAATGAGCCTTTTATGCGAAAAGTATTTGCTTAATTCAGAAACATATTGACATCTTGACTCATTTTAATTATTTTCCAATAACAAATCTTCCACTCACTATATCTACTTCTAATTACTCCTTTGTATATTTTTATTTTGAATTCACTCTTTTTAGGTGCGCCAATGTACTCTCCCATCGCTATTAGTTCTAAGTTAATGATTTTTTCAAATCATTTCAATGAATTAATAACTATTTTTTTTCACGACCAGGAATGGACCCAGCCCTTATTCCAAATGATTATTACCTGTGGCGTAGAGGACCTCAAGGTGTGCTTGGAAGATTCTCCTCCAACAAGATTCGCACTGAATATGGTATGTTATAAAATAGTTTCTACTTGAATTAAAGTGCACGTGATAGTCCAGGCAAATCATGCAAAAAATCCCTTTTCACCTTTTTGAATAGAAGACCTGCATGTATTAACTACACTTTCCCTGAAATTTGTGAGATTTTCAACCAAAATGATGATTGATGAATTTTCAACAAGATATATTAATTTTCTTCTGAAAGAGACGAATTTCCAAATAAAAAATGATTTAATCGAATGGTGGAATTCTCTACCAAAAAAGACGACATTTCAACAAAGAACATGAGTTTTCACCAAATATTTAAATGCTCTAAATACTGAAAAAAAATTCTGTTTGAAAAATCTGGTTAATTATCATCTTCATATTTATTTTGGGGCCCTCTGTTAATTTGATTGATCAAACCGTTCACAAGTAAGCCTTGCAACCTATCAAAGATTAAAGTCCTATTTTTTTTTATTTTCTCGCAATTGTTTTACTTTTGATGCTTCTGCTGGACATTTTGCTCTACAGGGTGCGGCAGCATAACTTCCTTATTCCAGAATGCGATAAGACGCATTTTATGAAACAAGCGTGTTTTTATTCTCATTTTTTAGAGTGTAGGTAGACGTCTAAAGTTTAATTTGACATGGTTTTGAAAATCATACCCGGCAGGTGACGCTTCTCATCGTCAATGCACTGGGTCAACCTATTTCTGGCGTTTGCCATGACTCTTTCGAGCATAGTGACAAGTATGTTGGCCTTCAGGTCTTTTAGGGTCCTTAGGCGGTTGGCATGGACGCGGAATTTCGAATAACCCCACAAAAAAAATTGCAAGTGGTAAAATCTGAAGAGCGCGCTGACCACTCAAAATCGCCCCTCAGGGAGATGAGGCCGCTAGAAAAAGTAGGCTTCTATGGGAAATGCGTGCTCCTCTCTGTTCCAACACATGATGGGGAGAGACCAAAGAGCGAACAAAATTTTAGGATCCGCTTCCACAAAACAAGACCACCTCCACCCCACTAGGACCGTTAGTGCTACAAAGGCGCGCATTTCAATTAATGCTGCCGCACCCTGTATAATGCATTTCTAGCAAATTAAACATTTGCATCAGGAGCACTAAATAAACCGTTCTAGCAACAAAAAGAACGCACTCTCCTAGATACAACGATCAAAATCTAACAGATGCTTGGACTATGAAGGCAGATGATAATGTTAAACAATCTTTGCAAAAATTTTGTGTATACATCATTTTTCTTGTATGATAAAAAATTGGAAGACTCAAAGTTGAGTCCAATTTATATAGCAGTTCTAAGTTGATGGGTTTCCTTAATCATTACATTAATTAATTAATGTATTTTTCTTACATTATCAGATTTGCGAGGACGAAACGCGGCTCCCATTGTACCCCAAAAAAATGATGTTGTGATGGATTATGCACAAATTTGGATTGTTGGAATGTATGGTGATCATGGCGAATTCTATAAATTTCATTACATAAATTAGATCTGATGACCCTCAACTTCTTTCTTCTCAATTTTCGCCTCAACTAAAGTTGCCTGTCCACTGCTATTGTTCTACAACGTACCTGGGTACTCGACGGTCCACAGATAGAAACCAAGAGTAAAAAGAGTTTTAGATGAAGATGCTGGATGTAATCTCGTCATGCAGAAAATGAATTGTAGATCGGTACAGGTATGATGAAACAGTGATTTTTCATTTTACCCTCGCTGATCTACGGTTTTTACATGCCTAGATTACCGGCAGCATTAGTTCCTGCAACGATTTCTAGTTTCCACATTTTGTTTTTTCTGCATCAAGGCGTACGCAGATGTTGGATGACTCACGGGTACCCATGGAGATTTCCATGAGCTAAGCTTGCCTTTACTGATGCCTGTATGTTTGACAATTGTCTAATTTTTATATATTGTTATTGCTTCCTTGTCAGTTACTTTTAATTTTATCATGATTTCCTCTTGGCATATTGATAACCTTACCATTATCAACATATCTGAGAACTTTGCTTCCCTAAATTAATTACATTAAATAAGCTTGTTAAATAAGGCAGGTTTGGCTCAACAATTTAAATTATATTTTAAGTCGTTAATAATACGAGGTCTGTATGTTAATTATTATTATAAATTACGATGTTCATTTTTGGCACCAATGTAGGCTATGAGTCAATGAATGCTATTATTATTGCACTGTATTGTGATCTAATATATTAATATATTAAATTAAAATGGCTCAGCATTATAATAATTTCGACTGTTATGATTAAGATTTATTATATCATAGCAATTTTATTGTTCTGTTTTACGAATTATAATCTTATAGAAATTGCGTTATAATTATTATTATTCCTTGATACGATTATATTGTTATCATTCATTAATATAATATCATTATACTAGCGTATACTAGCAAGGCGAGTGAAGGCGTCGGGCGCAACATGTAAGGACAGGAGATCAAGAAAAAATCTGATTGGAGCTTTGGCCCCGAAAATTCCCAGAAAGTAGGGGAAGACACGCAAAGTCATCTCCTCCATCGACTTGGTAACCAATGAGGTATAACCCTCCCCACCAGACCGAGCTGCGGCGCGCTCCCCAAGTGTGTCTGCATAAAGGCTGCACGTTTCGGCCACAGATTCATTCGGTCTGCGATCTCGGGCCGAGAACCATGGAAACTTGCTTCCAGTCGCCAGCGCTTGACACATGATAAGCCTTGCTTCATCTATCTCAATAAAAATAATAATAATCAAACGGTAAGTCCTATTGTGAGGACCAGAGGCATGGCCGGGGGACGATCAATTGGGCAGACGTGTCTCCGTATACCGCGGCCATCCTATTATCCCCAGATGTGTCTATCACATTACTGTATTTAGTTTTTAAAATATTATATGCTGTAGTCGTCGAGAAATTACATTGTACATAATTTTGTCCTTTCACCTTCAGGTAGCTCTCACTTCCAATTTCGTTCTTAGTAATTCTTTCAGGTAGCAATTATTCACGTTTAAACAATTAATGTTTATTGCAATAGCAGATGCTGCAAGTTCGAGTCCGTAGACGGTCCGTAAGGCTTTGTCACAGGTCAAGATTCGGCGTTGTAAAATCTGATAAATTTCTGTTATCTCTACAAAAACTCATCCGCAAAAGCGTGAGGGTCAGTCAGTACCTAATTATTCTCCATTGATTTGAAGAGTCAATCGTCAATCAATCAAAAATTAAAACATAATACGCACACATCATTTTGAAAATTTAATTAAGATAATTATTTCACAACATCGCAAACACTTGAATAATGATATAAGTATTGTAATGAAGGAATTTCAAACAAAACAAAACTTTAGTTATATAAATTATAGCCAATGTTTAGTTGATTAACCTCAAAATGAATAATAAATTTATGTCACTCAATTAGAAACAATTACAATTAAATATTCACGTAATTTAATAGATATTGCGAAAAAAATTATTAGTCAATGATTGTTTCAGTTTTTTTTAAAGTATTCAGTTAAATAATATACATTGTATATTTATACATAAATGGTTTTTACAATTTATTATTATTTTTAGTAGCTTTTTCTTAAAATAGTTAGAAATTTGCGTTGTATTCAAATTTTAAATTTATTCTTAATCGTTTGAGTAGTTTTTTCAACAGAGATAATTTTTTAATTAATTTATTATTATTTATAATATCGTTCCACTTTAGGTCCTGTTTTCATTAAAAATAAGGTTTTAAATCTAGTTAACAAAGGAATAGTTTAAACAATACTCTAAAAATAATATTCTCTCTGAATAATGCCAGAAAGTTGCGCTTTTTTCAAGGTTTGATATTTTTTGTTTGAAATATTCAAGCTTTTGTTGACTTTTCACTTATTACATATTTTCAAAATAGCTTGGACAGGTGAAAATCGTTCTTTTCAGATATTTCTATTTAAGATAGTACACATTTACTTCCCCCTGCTTTAAACCTTGGAAACTGCTGTCGTTTAAAAGTTAATTTACCCTTTAGAAACTTCAATAATGGAATGGGAAAGCAACAAGAGTTTTAAATATTAAATTTTTTTTAAATTCATAAAATCCTAAGTGATAAAAGCTGCATTATAAAGCTTCAAAATTTTTTCTTGTTGAAAATTAACTTTTTCATTGAAAAGTCATATTTGTGAGTTGAAAATTCAGAAATTTGAAAGAAAGTTTGCATTCCTGGCCCATGATGACTCGCTGATTACAAAAATAATAGAGAAAATATCCGCAAATTTAATTTTTAAGGTCAAAAAACCAAGAAAATGTGTTTCTTCTTTCATTTTGCAACTGCATTTTGATGAATATAAGGTTGAGAGGAAATAGTCTGTAATTAAAGTTGTAGAGCTCGAAAAAATACGTCTTTCATGCTTCTCAAACTTATGGCCTTAATCGATTATTTTTCGAAAAAATGGGATAATGAGGAAAGACTCTCCTATGAATAGTCACAGAAATTAAATTTTGAAACAGAGCAAATTTGAAAAAATGCTTTTCATCAAAATAGTTCTACTTGCAACGAAGAAGTTCAATTTTCCACAGAACAAAACTAATTTTTAACAAAAATGATGAGTCTTTAGCAAAAAAATGAATATTTAGCAACAAAGTTCAACTGTTATCCAGTAGCTGAATTCTCAGTCAGAAAAAAATTAATTTTTAAGAAAGAATATAATAGTTTTTGTTTCTAACCAAAAAGATTTCATTTTGATATAAAAAACAGTCGAATTTAACCTAATAAACGAATTCTCAACGAAAAATGAAATGATTGATATTTGAATGAAAATATTTTTCAACCTCAAATGAAAAAAGTGTAATTCAAACAAAAAAGACGAATTCTTAACCAAAAATTGCCTTTTAATAGAAAAAGATAAATTTTTAAGCCAAAGAGACGAAATTTCAAAAAAACGTTTGAAATTTTCAACTGGAAAAGATTTGCAATCAACAGAAACAATTTTGTTCACTAAGTTGTTGCATTTTTCAATCAAAAAGCCAAATTTCCATGAAGACCGTTGAATTTTCAGCTTGCAAATATGAATTTGTAACCAAAAATGGAATGGGTAGATTAGCAGTCGGAAACTTAATTAAAAGAAAAAAAAAA
>CAKNXH010046897.1:0-18146 GCA_932178445.1 Andricus quercusramuli
TGTTATTTCAGGGCGGCCAGTATTTTTCAAAATTTCGTCTCCCGGCATTCTCCCGGTAAATATTCGTGATTTCTCCCAGTCTAGAAAAAAATATGCAATTGACAAATTATTTAATATTACCTCTAACTGCTAGCAGGATTAGAGGATCCAGTTGTTCCTCGGGCATTTTTGTTTGCCGATTGCGGTTACTTCCCCTTCCGGAAATCGTTGTTCTAGTCAAGTAGTCGTATCCGCAGAGGGCTACCAGAATATTTTTTGCGAAAGTAACTTTTCTGGTGTTTGGCACATTTAGAGCTAAACTCCATGCCTGCATTGACAGGTAAAGCCCTCTTCCAATATGAATATATAAAATGAAAGTTTGAGGCCTGAGTTATTTTTGTAATTTCAAACATTAGGAAGTGACGTAAAAACTGTAGTACACAAAGCAGAAAGCAAACTTCATGTGAATAAAAGTTAAACGTTTCATAAGTCACAATACGACATTGAGAGTAACGATTGACGCGATTTGACGAGTAAACGAAAAATCGTCTCATATGAAAGAATACTCTCACCTGAGAGTTGTCTTCTGTTATATATCCAACTGCTGGAAAATGTCCGCCTCCTTGCGAAGTAGAAGGAGCCTCCATTGTAGCTTTATGGATTGCTACAGAAAAAATCAAAATTAGTTATACGAATTTCTGTATATTTAATGCATAATCACGGTTTTTTGAAATCATAGGTCAAACTATCAAAAACTGAAGTTTAATAGTTGCGAATTCTCTTTTGTTAAAGCTCCTTCGGCTCTAACGAACACATTCTTATCACGAGTCTCGTGAGAAAGAAAGTTTAAAAGCAAGTTTTCAGATCTAATTGGGAAACAATTTTGTTATTAAACATTCTATTGTACCTTGTGTCTTTTTGTTTTATGTAATTTTATTTTTCACGATTAAACAAAAACTACGCGTCTTATCAAAAAATGATTAATAACCAATTTCTAGATCTTTTTTGGGTGGACAACTGTCACTTTCCATGTCCGCAGCTAACCCATCCATATGTTTCTTCGACATTAACCACCATCGATAAAAATCTAAAAAATAAGTCAATAATATCTGAAGCTGTCATTAAATCATTGTTACGTTATTCCCTTCTTTGGAGATCGTTATACTATTTTCAGGGATCACAGCGAGAAAGGAGCTCAAAAAACGGGAAATAGGGTAATTTTCTCACAAAAAAGGGGAAAATAGGGGAAAGATTAAACATTTATTTTTATATGTTCAAAAAAACAAACAATCTTTTTATAAAAAAAGTTATATTTTCAAATAATTTTCAATTATTTTGCAATGATTTCTGCCATTGAAGAATTTATTTTTAAAAATTGGATATACTTAGGTCGTTGGAAATCCATTCAGTGATATACAAAAGTCCGAGAACAGAATAAAATTAGTTGAATGCACAATTGTTATATGTTTAACATCGTCTCCATAAATATTTCTTTCTAAAATTTGTCATTTCTTCCTTACTATAATTAATACTTTCAATGTGAATTTAAAAATACACTTTAGTAGAGCGAAGTAAAAATGCTAAAATTAACGAATTCGTTTAAGCTGAGGAATAACAATTTGTGGACCGACATCCAAAGAAATGAAGAAAAAAAATTTGAAATCGATTAATATCTTCTGTTCTCTTTTTCAAATGTACAATTTAAACATTCAAAAATGCAAAACAAAAATTTTGCTTTTTTTGGATTTTTTGGAAAATGTATAAACACTTGTTCCTTAGATTGATTCGAACCTGACATCTCTTCAGCTTGACAACAATTTTTTCCCGAAAAAAGCAAAATAATAAAATGATTTGTTTTGTTCAAGCTGCATAAATTTCAGGTTCGACATATTGAACTTTTTTTTTAAATGTGGGCAGATGACTAAATAAAAAAAAAACATGTTTTGGCACATTTTCAAAAACTTTGTTACAGCGCAAAAAATTTATTTTTAAATTTCGTAATATTTTATATTTTCTGTGAGCTCTATTTGGTAGTGTAGCCACATTTTTAATTTTAAATGAAATTAAATGAAATTATTCGTTGGATAATTCTCTACAACTACAAGCCTCCATAATTTCCCGTCACATTTTTTCAAACCCTAAAAAATTATTTCAAAAACTGAAAAAAGTGTATTTTCCCCATGCATTTTACATGGGAAACTTCAAGTCAAAACCGGCAGCAGTTAAAATCGGAAAAACAAAAATTAAGGATTTCCTTTTTTCGGATTTGGAACAAAATGGGGGGGGGGGGGGGATCGTTACCCTTAAAAAAAAAGTGTTTTCGAGCCACCCATCGTTATTTAATCATTTAATATTACAATTTCTAAAACAAATTTAAGCAAGCTGGATGATTTTAAATCGAGGACTCTGTTAAAATATTCTAACAAATGGCAAAGTTTTTCAATGTTTCCATAAAAAAATTAATCTAAAATTAGAAACGTAATTAATAGTCTGTAAACAAAGACAAAATTAAATATTAAGCTTATAATATGGCGACGATAATAACAATATCTAAGTCGCAATTTAAATTGCGCAACTTTGGAATGCTTCATTTAAATTCAATAATTCTGAGCTTTTTCAAGATTAAAAAATGTGAACGCCGTTATCTCGACAATTTTTTTGAGACCTGAAAAACTAATCTAGTTTATCTCGTATTCAAATCTTAAGAATTCTGAGTTCAAAACTCTTCCGAATAATTAAAGTTTCAATTTCAAACACTAAAGCAATAAAGATTCAAGATTTTGAATTTGACTGTCTTAAAATCGTGCAATTTCGAATTGGAATCGTGGCCAATTTTTAAATATTTTCTAATCGCATAAACAATATTAATTATTGATATGAGGTTCTGAACGATCAAAATTCCACTGAAGTTTACGTTTCAAATGAGTGCAAACACATTTTAAAATGTCTAGTATTTCGCAATTTATTTATTATGTCAACAAACATTTGAATCTTAACGATACAGGTTTATTTTGTATCCATAGTGAGACTGTAATTGCTGAGAGAATTGAATAATTGTGCTTTGATGAATTGAAGTTGAATCAATCAAATAAATGAATAAGCAAAATTATTTGAAGGCCGTGGCTGTGTGTACCGAAATTTCGGTACAAATAGCTGGATTTTTTCGGTACAAATAAGGGGAGTTGGAAAAGGGGCTATTTGTACCGAAATTTCGGTACGTATAGCTTGTTTTTTTCGGTACTCGTAGACACTTCCTTATTTGAAAACATTCCATAATATATTTCAAAATAATACACAATAATATGGGTAAAAATCAGGGACCCGACCGAAACGAAATAAAATACTTTCGTGATTTTTGTTATGTTCCTATACTGCCAAAACTAACTATATTCACTCAAGTTTAGGTTACGTTACTCAAAATATGTACAGACATTGTAACGAAATTTTTTAATTACGCGTAATCATAAAAAATAATTTATTCGAATTCTTATGCGCCTTATGTAAATATTAAAAGCCAGACGTGTAAAATATGACGTTATAAAAATTTCATTTTTAATTTTGTTTCAATCTGTCAAAATGTAATGACAAGGAAACAAAAAAAATCGGTACCTTTTGGATAAAGTAACGTAACGAAAGTTTCGGATGGATCCCTGGTAAAGACAGCTAAACAAAATTTGACATACCCAAGTAAAGATATAGTCTGAAGTGTTTTTCCCAGACCCATCTCATCAGCCAGGATGCCGTTGATTCCATTCTCGTAGAGAGAAATCATCCAGTTCAACCCACGAATTTGATAATCTCGTAATTCTCCAGACTTGATGTAATTTGGCGAGGCCTCGAAGCGAGTCGTAGGCGCGACGGTGACATTGCTTTCAGCAAGCAGTTCTTCATCTTCCTCTTCTTCGGTTTTACTATGTCTGTGATCCGCGGCATCTTTCGCTGATGACCCTCCAGCTGCAGGTGTCTTCGGAGGAGGGAGTCCGGCCTCAGGTTGCTTTCTGGGTCTGCCTGCTTTAACTTTCGAAGGACTCTTGTCCTTCTGGTTATTTGTCATAAAATGCGAGAAAATCTCGGTCTGCTTCAGCAGATAATCAAAACGCTTGCTTCTGTCGGTCTCGATCTTTGTTTCGAAGTCTCCTCCACCTCTCGAAGACGATGTTTCCGCCGAAGAATCATTGGAGTTTTCCCCAGTGTCCCCGGGGGACACGTTTTCGTCAGTTTTAGACATTTTGTACTCGTATTCTTCACTCTTGTCTGATACACTCGCGAACTCTCCACAGGATCACATTCGATGGAAGGATACTTTCAGGTGTAATTGGAATATGAAAATCTTGTGTTATTTTAATTATTTTCGATGCAAAACAGCCCGGCGTTGTTACATTCACACGTTAATAACACAGATTGTCGCCATCTTTGCAACGTCTCCCTCCAAAAGCCTGGGCGTCGCTCGTCTTTGTCGCAATCATGTTTGCCAACCGATTTTTTCTTACGAAACTTTTACTGAATATTTAAAGGAGAACAATAAAAATTACCTTAAGGTGATAAGAGACTTTTCAATATCACTTTCAAATTCAATCTGACGTCACATGCTGTTTTTGTGCAATAATCTGATTGTTTTGATTCAGTATTTTGAGGTTATGTCTTTGCCATTTCTAACGTTATACAGTAAACACGCAAGAGGTTTGTGTTATTTCTTTCGTTAAAGTATAATTATTATGTAAAAAAGTAATAATTTATTTATTTGTGCTTAATATATTTGTCCTATGAACCCAAACCAGATCAAAAATAGTAAAAAGTGACTTCTCATATAACACGCATGCGCAGCTGTCTTATGTTGGCTACATTTACGAATCAAAATTTAAAATAACGAAGTGTGTCGTATTCAAATATTTTCCATAGGTTTGGCCAGTCGTCCCGAAATTTGGGAAAGAATCATACATCTGCTTTTTCACCTCCCCTATTTGTTCGGGAATACTAGGCGCAGCCTTAAAATAAATGCAATTTCGAACAAGAATTAATAAAATAGTACTCTTAAAATATTAGAATCAACGAAATTTAATTGCAGAATAATCTTGAGCATATTTATCAGCTCAAATATTTAAGAATCTATCTAAAAAAAAAGTGGTGTAACGAAATTTCTCGAAAGTCACGCAATCATTGTTGTTGAAAACCTTATTTGGATTTTCATTACTTAAAGTTGTTTTATACATTAAATTTGAAAAATTTTAAACTTTGTATGAATAAAAGGTTCGTATTCATTAGAGTGGTTTCACCCCTTAACAAAACCTTTCTTTCTATGCAAAAAAAAGGAAAAACCCAAGTTGACACTTTTGTATCACTTCGGCAATAAATAAACATATTTGAAATAGAATTGTTAGTAATTATGTTTAACTTAAAAACAAAAAATTGTTAAGTATTAAAAAGGAGAATTTTTAATAATTCGTATGAAACTCCAATTATTATTTTATTAACATTCCGATTATTATAAAACTATTATTATTCTATTATTTTCATTTATTAAGTAAAAAGTAAAATTTACTTCAGTTTGCACTGACGAATTCAGACGCATTGGAGGGAGACTTTAATTTAACGGATTAAGACGCACTGACCAATGTTAAAGCGTTTGCGCGTTCACGGATTCAGACGCATTGGAGGGAGACTTTAACTGTCACGAATTGAGACGCATTGATCAATGTTAAAAAGTTTGCGTGCTGTCGAATTCAGACGCATTCAAGGGAGACCTTAACTCTCACGGATTAAGGCGCATTGACCAATGTTGAAGCGTTTCACGCGTTGACGGATCCAGGCGAATTAAAGTTCGATTTTAAATCACTCGGATTGAAACGCAATAGCAAACATCGAAACAAATTCGTGCTGACGCATTGAATAGAATTCGCTGACGTCAAACTTGAGCGCTGTATTTGCACGTATAGAAATATTCAAAGTTGAAACTCATCTTCTCGGATTTACACGAATTGACAGACTGGTCCAATGCGTCATTGTCGCAAAGCGGGATTCTCAGGATGTCTCAGTCTTTACAATTCAATTCGTATCAATGCGTTCTTTTTTGCTGGGACATTCTCTTGCACGCTGTTCATTCTGTCAGAATGTCAGGTCCTCTCTGGGCAACATCGGCGTTTCCTTTTGAACACAACATTCATTCTTTAAAAGACACGGTAAATGGTCCAAAAAGCGTTGAAAAACAAATGTCAGAAAATTCACTCATCCGTCTATCTTATCAGTGTCAACCCAAAGATCCTAATCGCTCAAAAATTGTAAATACATTCTGTGAAAATCTCTTCAGTACAAAAACTGAAACTAAATCTGCGCTTCAATTTGAAAATGTTACTTTCTTCGGGCCAAATCCGAAAAACAAGTTTGAAACAGAACAAGAGTTTGCGAGATGTCTGTTTGGCAATCAGGTCTATAGCAGTACCAAATATCTTAGGTCTAAGAAATTTAACGACACCATTGTTCAGTTAAAAAATGGTAAAATCGCTCAAATTACTGGAATAAAAGTTATACCTAATGTTAAGTGTTCGATTGAGCTAAAAGTATTGATCCTCAAACCTTTTTTTTGTTGGGGACGTGAAAGTTCACCACATCTGGGAGGTCACTGGAAATGTGGAACTTTCACCCATTGACCTAGCAGAAATCAAGTCAAAGATAGTGGGTCTAGATTTTAAACAAAAGCAGTATGTCTGTATAATCCTTAACAACATTGAAGCACAGTAGTGTGTAATAAAAATTGTTTTTACTTTATTCAATTATGCTTACTTTTTTTATCACCTTTTTCCCGATTGCGAATTATATTTTTATTTTATTTTTGTTATTTATAAAATATTATTTATGCAGTTTTACGTTTATATGAAGTACTGTAAGTAATTTATTTAAAGAAATTGAATATGTATGCTTCATTACTAACTTTTAATTACAGTTTTATATCGTACATAAAGGTAAGTTAATTATATACATTTCGATTAGATTAAACATAATAATTGTTATTATTTCAAAATTAATATTGATTGGTGAAATTCATTTCCATTAATTGCATTATTACATTCTCATCCTAATGAGAATGTATTGGTTTTATGTAAAATTTGACTTTGTCGGTTTTCATCAAATCTCCACGTTTTGAGGCCCCCGGAGCTAGAAAAAACAATTTGTACCAAGTTGTCTGTCTGTAGGCACGATAACTTTCGAAAAAATGATCAGATTGGATTGAGCTTTGGTACATTTCTTCAAGCCCCCCAAAAAAGAACAAGTTCATTAGCCAGCTATTTTTGATGAAAATTCAAAAAGTTAGAGTATTTTCAAATTTTTGAAATCATTTTTGTTCTCGAAACATCGAAATTCTATGTACGGCAATTCACAGTACTCAAAAATCTGAACAATTTATCTTCACAACTTTTTCCGATAAAAAGAAAACTATCAGAGTTATAGCATTTTCAAAATAAAAAAAAAACTAAATGAAATCAACATTTTAAGGCAAACAACGTACGACATGAAAAAAAGTCATAGAGAGAAAAACGTTGCTTTTTGCAACCCCTACAAGATTATCATAACAACTTTTTGATTTTTTTTTGAAAAATCCAAAATTTAAATTTTGACAAATTTGTTGTTAATGATTTTTTTCTAGGAAGCGTAGTTTTTGTTTTAATGGTAAAAAATGACATTACAAAATAAACGAAAAATCAAATTTTTACATTTTTTTATGTAGAAAAATTTAAATATAGTTCTCCATGAATAAAAGAAACACTGTTTGACCAGAAACGGAATTTTCGATTGCTGGTAGCATTTTCAGTAAATTAAACCAAAACTGGTTCTTAAGCGTTTTTCTTTGGACTTCAAAAAAGTGTGTACATACATCATCGAGCGCGAAGCGCGAGGTAAATATATTATCGAGTGCGCGATGAGAATGTGCCCGCAAAGCGACTAGAGCCCGCAAAAAGACTATTTTATCTTACTTTATTGACATTATTTAAAATAAATCTGAAGAAACTAATTTTAAAATTCACTCATCAGAACGTATTAAATTGACATCAAATTTTAAGTTTCTCTAATTTTGAACCATACAAGAGTGATTAAATTGACTTCAAATTCCGAGTTTTCTGTATCGAATTAAGAAATATTCATCTGTTCGCAATTTGTAATTGCCAGATGGTATTGAATTGGTCGCAATTTCCGAGTTTTCTGTGTCGAATTAAATAAAATTCATTTGTTTGCAATTTGTACTTGCCACCTGGTATTAAACTGGTGTCAATTTCCGACTTTTCTGTATCGAATTGAATAAAATTCATTTGTTCACAATTTGTACTTGCCAGACGGTATTAAATTGATCTCAGTTTCCGAGTTTTCTGTTTCGAATTGAATAGCATTTATTTGTTCGCAATTTATACGTGCCAGATGGTATAAAATTGACATCAATTTTCGCGGTCGCCAGACGTAATTCAATGGCATTGGTTTGCTCCCAATTATCACTCGCCAAAGAGAATTAAATTGTCTTCAATATTCGACTTTGGCTTACGGTATCAAACAGTATTAACTTGATTTCAATTTTTATCTTCCAATTATAATTAAAATGTATACATTTGTTAGCTGAAATATTCATCACATTAAATGAGATTGAAATGTGACACAATTCAATCACGATAAAAGAAATTAAAATGTATATTTCAAAAACGGAATTGATAAGGTATTCAAAACGTTTGAAATTCGACGATATTTGTTCGCAAATTAATGAAATTCAATTTGCACCTTCTTACCGGGTACATAACACCCACATACCCATATACCGATCAACCTCATACCTATATACCTATTTCACTACTTTGCAACCGAGCAAGTCACGCTTACCCCGGAAGGGAAAAGGCTTAATGGTATAATAATAATAATAATAATAATAATAATAATATTGAGGGTAACATGTGCTACCGGCAAGCCCTTGGGAAATATAATTAATTAATACTTTACAAGAAATGAAAGATGTTGCTCAATACATATGTGACGTGCGCCGAAGAAAGGGGGCTTACTCTGGAAAGCGAGATTTTTCAGGACGAGCAGTCGAAGTCGACTCGATAGACGCGACTTTTAGAAGAGAGGGAAGACCACGAAACCTGCCCACACCGCTTGCAAATACATTCTCACGCATATAGCGGCGCTGCTCACGGACGGGGTATAGATGAGACGCGGAGATATAGTGGTGAGTGGTGGGAGGTGTTTCACGGGATCTCGAGCTCTCGAGCGAAAGCACGATTTCTCGGGTACCTATCAACTCAATTATTAGCAATAATAACGCTCGGAATTTTTTCTCGATGGTTTCATTAAAAAGAGCATCTCAAAAACTATCGAAAGGTGTAAAAACCTCGATTTCGATTTTTCCAGTGTAAGCCCCCTTTCTTCGGCGAACGTCACATATTCTAAGAGATAAATGTTTCTTTTACTGAAAAAAAATTGTAAATATAAAAAATGTGTTTTCAAAAAAACAATTACTGTAGCTCAAAGTTTTAACAGGTTTTTTTCCAAGTTTTCTCTACAAAAATGATTGGATTTCGATAAATGAGGGCTCATTTTATTCATAATACAATTCCACAAAACTCGGAAAGAACTTCATAAAACTTTCAGTTACAGTCATTGTTATTTGAAAACACTTTTTTCATATTTTCAATTTTGTTTTCCAATGAAATAAACATTCATCTCTTAGAATATGTATTCAGTAACTTCGTTAATTTCTTTGAAAGTGTTAATTAATCAAGTTTCCCAAGGGCTTGCTGGCAGCACATCTTCTCCCTTGAATAATTATTTTTAGTAAAATTTCAATGAATGGTACTAAAATTTAAATAATTTATGTTTACAGATTCATGCAGGATATGGAAAATGGATTGATACAAATTTGTATGACAGGGAGAGACACAGATTGAAGGTAACACTAAAAAAATTCCTTCGAGCTATGACGAAGTTGATTTTCACCGTCCCAGTTTTGAAGAATTCGAGCGTCACAGGGACACTATCAAATGTGGAGAAAAAGAGACATCCAGATGCTAAACCGAAACCGGCGCTAGATCCAATACTGCTTCAATGTGTTAAAAGTAATTTTGTTTCCATTACATCTTGTGTAAATCATTTGAGGACATAAAAATAACAATAGATAAGGACCAGATATGTAATTTTACATTATTTACATTATTTCTATAATACGTGATACAATTTTTTATGAAAAGTACATAAGTACGAGGTCACCATTTACAATGTCAGGCAAGTGGAAAAGTTTTTTAGAAATGCTTTACGTGTTTTAGAGTAAAAAACCAAATGGTCCTTATCGAGTTGTCATTCTCATAGTTATCACATTCTTTTTGTGTGTGTTAATGCAGAAATTATTATTGCATATTTCTAATATTAAGCGATAAGTCATGTCCTACATTACTTGGAACAGTCAAAAACAGAATTTTGAAAAATTGTTCCTTATACAATTGTCATTTTCATGTCTTCATTTGCATAAAATTCCTCAAGTTTATTATTGTATTGCCATTTTCATGACTCTAATTACCAAATTATTATTGTTCAAAGTAGTTGAAGCACATATGTGCCCCGGCGACAGAAAAGGAGGCTAGGTCAAAAAGAATTCTTCTTGTTTTTTTTTATATATTTTAATTCTGTCTTAATTGTAGAATTGAAAAACACAGAAAAGAAAAGATTTTTTTACCCAAGCCTCCTTTTCTGCCGCGGGGTCATATATGATTAAACAAAACTTCCCTGAAGAAACACGCAATTTATTACATGCTATGGGAAATATGTAGACATTTTCTATTTACTTAATGTAAAGTGCACTGAGTTAGTCTTTCAATCAAATGGATGGTTGCTGTAGGCAAAAAAATTTACTGATTTTCAAATAAGAGCATGATAATAAAGCTGGCGGCTAGTCTTTTTAAGGCTGTTGGACTACAATCACGAAAAAAAGTTAAGAAATATGGATTTTCATAAAAAATAAAACGTTAACTATTTTAAAGGGTTCTTTCCACCCCTTTCTACTGTGAAAACAAGTTTAACTGGCTGAATGAATAAATCAAATTTTCAATATTGTTTGTGTAATTTGAATATTTTTAAATTTCAGGTTAAATTTTCAAAAATCTACATCACAGAAAGAAATAATGAAAATTTAATTTATTCAATCAGCTAGTTTAATTTGTCTTCACAATAGAAAGGGAGAAAGTCTTATTTTTTTAAACATACAGATTTCTGAAGTTTGGTTTTATGACTGGAGTCCAACAACCTTAACTAAAGTTTTGTTCATGTAATTCAATTCAAAACATGAACTTTTTTTTGTCAAGAAAATATTGTCTAGACAATTTCTTTTTTGTTTGAATTTTGAATCTTTATTGCTTGCGGACACAACCCACTTCTGGATGACGCAGATAGGAAAAGATGACGCAACTATATGGTCTATTCTGGGAAATATGGGGACTCTAATTCATCGACATATAGAAATGGACCGATAACCCTGTGGGAAGCACTGAAATTGGCTTTTGAGAGAGAGAAAACATTTAAGGGGTGAAACTGTCTCTTTCTATTCCAGGACTGTGTCAAGTGAAACGGATGCCCCGCGCATTGCCTAAATATTCATTATGGTTAATTTGTTCGTAAACAATTATAAATAATAGATTATAAATATGTAGGTATGGTAAATTAAAAATTTAAAAACATTTTAAGAAAAAATGTTCAAATTTGCTTATTCAAAGAACTTGGAAACCTTAAATTCTTCTTGCCATTTGATTGAAAATAATCCTTTTGTAAGAAGAAATTTCATATAAAAGCATCAATATTAAAGTATTTGAGGTATAAAGTGAATGTTTAAAGGTGTCTGTTTAACATTTCTATGAATAGGTACTTATCAGATATACATTTAAATAGCACGTATAGGCTCTCGACTCAGGAGATTAATAATAGTGTAAAACTGTAAAGTGTCACAAATTTGAAAAATGGGGTCATCCAATTGTTCAAAGATTAAACTTAGTAGTTTAAAATAAAAAAAAAGTGTACAATGGAAAATTAAATTTATTTTTCAACCAACATTTCCAGTTTTCTAACCTTATATTTTAAAATTATTAGAAATAAGCTTCAATGTTTATTTACAATGTTATTATCTAGTCAACGAATGATCAAAATTCTATTCAATTATTTCCATCTTTTCCCGTTTCTTCACTTGAAGCGGACTAAACTAATAGAGCCCAATAAGAAGATCCAACATTTTTTGGTTGAAAGTTCCTTATTTGCCATTAAAAAGTCTTCTGTTAAATTTTTGGTTTAGAATTCATCTTTTTGGTTAAAAAATTTATTACTTGGTTTAAAATTGAATTATTTTTTTGGAAACTCTTAAATTTTGTTTCAAATTCTTTCTTCTTGAATGAAAATTGGACTGTCTGCTTCTAAATTAAACAATTTGCCACAGGCTGCCACCATTTTCAATATTTATACAAATTAAATTATAATTAAATAAACTTTGACAGGCAAATTATAAACAAAACACATAGTGGGGCATTCACGATACAAAGCACGGTCCTGTGCTTCGTCAAGCTCCACCCATCGAAAGTACTCTCGACCAATTAGGTGTATCGAGAAAGAGACAGTTTCGCCCCTCAAATGTTTTCTCTCTCAAAAGCCAATTTCAGAGCTTCCCACAGGGTTACCGGTCCATTTCTATATGTCGATGCTCTAATTGGTAAACAAATTAGTGATCTCAATCGTACCAGAAAATCTACTAAAAATAGTGCTCGGCCAGTTAAATAATCTAAAGAAATTTTGTCTTCAGACAATGATGATTCAGATGATGAAAGTAATGGAGATATAAACCAAAATGAAGTCCAAGTTTTACTAATGAACACAGAGAACAGAGTAGATGTCAGTGAAGCTACTGCAAGCAAAACAAGCAAAGAAAGCAGTGAAGGCGAAAAAGAAAATGGCCAGGAAAGTGACGGCGAAGAAGAAAATGACAAAGAAAGTGACAGCGAAAAAGAAAATTACCAAGAAAGTGACAGCGAAGAAGAAAATGACAAAGAAAGTGACAGCGAATGAGAAAATGACAAAGAAAGTGACAGCGAAAAAGAAAATGACAAAGAAAGTGACAGCGGAAAAGAAAATGGCACAAACAGTGACAGTGAAGAAGAAAATGACAAAGACAGTGACAGCGAAAAAGAAAGTGCCAATGAGGATCGTAACGAAGAATCGAGAAATAAAGAGTGTCCTTATTTAAGTTTGTTTGAGATGAGAAAGAGTCTATGTTCGGTATGAATAAATAATTATTCTTAATAGCAAGCAAATTCGTTGTTATGCAAAATTTTTTTGAACCCAAACCCGAAGGTTTCGTTTGATTTATTATCGGGTCGAGTTGTTAGGTTGTCTGGCTAACCCGACAACCCGAAGTTACAAAAAGTAACAGAAAAGTTACTATAAATGTTTCTGTTACTTTTTATACCTTCGGGTTTTCGGGTTGTTGAGTCGGGTTATCGGATTAGCCCAAAAACCCGACCTGACGCCACTTTGCCTTAGCGGATCAAGGAAATCGACGGGTTATTAAATTCGGTAACTGTTCGGCAAACTTGCAAAATATTGAATAAAATGGGCAATATAAAAATCTCTAATGTTGAAATTAAAATTCAAGTTAGAAACGTAAGGTCTGATTAAATCAATTTAATTTGTGAACTGTAGAAATTCAAAAAACGTTTTTTTTAATTTCCACGGCTAATAAATCAAATGAATATACTGAGACTCCTAATTTCTAACTTTAATTTCAATTTGTAATTATAATTTCAACATTAAAAATTTGTATGTTGCCCATTTTATTTAATATCTTGACACCACTAAAAAGCAAATACATTTAAATATATAAGAGATAAACGGTTAAATGTCAGATACATCCGAATAAATTTGGTACATAAACGGAATAAAAATATATTCATTTCAGCAAACAATAATTTATCTTGTTAAAATTGCGGGCGAGTTGCGGATAAGTTCGGGCTAGTACAGTAATAAATGAGTCGTATGAAAATCGGGTAAGTTCAGACAAAAGCCGGACACAAAAATCGTATATAATTGCGCATAAAACCTGACAGCTTGCGATGTTGAAGTGACGGGCGTGTTACAGACAAGATCGGGTAAGTATCGCACTGAGGGAGTCGCATAAAAGTCGGCTAAGTTCAGATAGAAGCCGGACAAAAAAATGGTATACAATTCCGCGTAAAAGCAGATAGGTTACGTTGGTAAAATGACGAATCTGTTGCAGACAAGATCGGGTGAGTACCGCATTGAAACTCGTATAAAAATCGGGTAAAGTTTCAGACAAAAGTCGGACACAAAAATCGTATATAATTTCAGACAAAAACGGATGAGTTACGTTTCAGAAATGACGGATGAGTTTCAGACAGAACCACTTGAAAAGCGGATTATTAATTTGAAGTTATAATTGACGGATTACTGCTGAGTTCATTCAGATACGAACCACTATTACTGTTTGGCTCAAATAATTTCTGGTTCTAATTGAAAGATAAAAAGCGGATGGTGTCCGACAAACTTCGTTTCAGAAATTTACCTTTAATAAATTCTGGTTACAATTGCCGCATGTAAGCCAGGCACATCCGTATGAAATACGAGTCTATATCTTTGAATTTATTCTAGTTCAATCGTCTCGGAAAATTTTCGGATAGGTTCAGATAGGAATCGCCTTCGACTTGAGAAACTAAAATAATTAGTATAATTTCTTGTCCTAATTGGCGGATAAGAACCGGACAAAGTCAGGTGAAGTTTTACTTCTTAACATTAACATTTCAACTTTATCCTAACTCCGGATAAAAGCCGGACAAAGTCAGACAAAAGACGCCTTCGGATATTAGCTACTGAAATAAAATAAAAATGTCTTGTCCCAATTCGCAGATACGAACCGGATGGAGTCAGGCAAACAACGATTTCTTTACTTAAACATTTTAAACACATTTTTTGATGGCGGAAAAGAGCCGGATGGATTCGGCCAATAACCGTATATACACTTAATTGATTTCTTCTTGTGTTTTCGTTGCCGAATAAGAAACCGGCAAGAACCGTATGCAATTCGGGTATGATCGCGAACTAAAGCCGGACACAAAATCCGTACAAGATTACAGAGTGAGCCGGATTAAAGCCATTTTCTTATCCGTTTTCTACCCGACATTTTAAGCAATGTAAAACTAAAATCATAGGAAAAGCGCGATTACACGTTCAGGATGAAAGATGGGCTACCTTGGACGAAATTTTGCAAATTTTAAATCAAATCTATTCTCAGGGCGAGGATATTAGTCAACTTATGTTAGACTTGGCTGACGTAAAGAGGAAACCCGAAGAAACAGTTGCAGAATATGGCGCGAGAGTGAACTTAACCTTAAATAAATTGATTTCCCAAGTTCGTGAAAATAATCCTGGTGAGGAATGCATCGGGATGTGCAAAGCCTATACAACCACTAAAATTGGAAACTTCTTACGCGGACTTGACTTTAATATTCATTTTCAAATAAGGGAGAAAGGAATAAATTCACTAAATCAAGCCATCGCATTCGCGAATCGGGAAGATCTTAAGATTAGGAGTTGGAAGAGAGTGCATGGGGAGACCCCAGCACCAGTTGCGACCGAAATCTCTAGCTCAAGAGAAAATAAAAAAAATGCGTTTCATTCAAACAAGCGAATAGCTCATTTGCGTACAGAAGATAATTGTGAAACAAAAAATGAGATTAAGTGTTTCAACTGTAAAAATATCGGACATATCAAACGAAATTGTCCTAATGTCCGAGCATCGAATAATATGCAAGAGTGGGAGAGGAGGAAGTGCTACTATTGTAGGTCTCCTGGTCATTTGGTTGAAGGTTGCGAGGTTAGAATGAGAAAATAAGGAAAATTGGGATGTGTTCCCGGATAATTTTCTACTTGCCTAAAAATTGGGATGTGTACCCGGATAATTTTCTGTTTGGCTGAAAATTGGGAAGAGTTCCCGGATAATTTTCTTTTTGGCTGAAAATTGGGATGTGTTCCCGGATAATTTTCTATTTGCCTGAAAATTGGGATGTGTTCCCGGATAATTTTCTGTTTGCCTGAAATTGGGCTGTGTGCCTGGATAATTGGCTGTGTGCCGAAAAAAGGGGTGTATACCTGGTTAATTGCAATTCAATTAGCGGTATTCTGTCTAGTGATTTGGGGTTGGCTGGAGTGTCCGGGGCAGTGCACGGCCAAGGACACTCTAGTGTACCCCCTGATCAGGAAGATGAAACCGTTGATCCAGATGGACAGACAAGACAATATTCTCATAATTGGTAATTAAAAATTCTGTACTTCAAAAATGTCACAAATGAATCTTCTTTCCTAATGACAGGATTCAATTGTGTACATTAAAAATTTGAATTTAACATTATAAATTAGAACTATAATTTAGATAAATACTTTAAATTATATTAGATTAATTTGTACTTTGACAAAGAATCATTATATTAGAAGAGAGTTAGAAAAGTTTTTCCAGGGAATCCTCTCAACTGAAAGGTCAAGTTTATGTTTTCTACTACTCAGGTGTTGAGTAGGTATGTCCGGAAGGGCAAGTTTTAATTTGTCAAGTCACAAGTTCTGGCGTTTTGTACTTTTCAAGAAAAACGTGGGCTTTACTTGTGGCGGAGGCTGGACCGTTTGATAGGATTCTTATTCTATTATTCTTTCTATTCGTCCCCTTGATGGTAATGAGAGTTGAGACGATGAGCTCTCAATCAGAACTCATTACTCTGATAATAGGGCAGCGATTGGACCACAATTATTGTCTGTAGAATAAAATGTTTAAATAACATTTTCCCGATTCTGAACTTTGAATAGTTCTTCTTCTGGAGAGATTATCGTTCCTCCTGTCATTACTTGGAAAGTAATGGTTATCCTGCAAATTCTTGTAGACTCTGATGAAGCCTAGTTCGATCTCGTGAGACATGTGCCTAGATTATGTTGAGTCTGACTTCACTGAATGTTAATATGGTTCGTTCTGAGAAAATGTTGATTCTGGAACAAACGTAAAAAATAAATAAATAATGAAAACGATCAATTAGTATTATTTTAAAGTGTATTCGAAATAACTCATTAAAGATTAAGAAGAGAATAGGATCCCTATAAATGAGAAGAACTGCTCAAATTAAAATTATTGTATTTTATTTAGGATTGAAATGAACACACGATTCTGATTTGAATCAATAATTAAATAATATTATTGATAATGTAAATTTTTAGGACAGAGACTAGTTGTCAGAAAATAGGAGATAAGATCATTTCTGATTAGAGAATTTTTTTAAAGAAAGATTATATATTCTGGTCCAGACACAATTTAAACTTGAAATTTTGAAATAAATAACATATTTATTTTGTTTCAAGACCTTTTCTTATGTTCAAGTAAACAATAGAGCACCTCGAAACGATGGAAACGCAATTCTCACAATAAATGACGAATTGCATTCCCTAAAAATGTCTTAGGTGAATCTCTATTCTTTACTACAGAATAAACCAGGTGATGCAAATTATGATTAAAATCTAGAGTAAACTTGATTTGTCTCTAGAGTCTAGAATTTAGTCAAAGAAAAACTATAGTTAACAGGAAAATTAACCTTCGAAAGGAGAAATAAATATTGAGAAAACAGGTACATTAAAAGTAAATATAAATATACCCTTTTTCTTAAAGACCTAATAGTCTGAAGTCTAAGACTTACATTATTTAAATAACCTTTAAGAAGTGAAAGAAATGGAGAATTTAGGAGAAATATATATATTGATATATCAGACACTGAGAGCATAAATTCTTTCAGATGAATGCAGAATACAGAATCAAATCAGAGTAAATTGTTTAGTTTAAATATGCCAGAATAAAAATGTCCAGCTTTTTTGATTGAAAAATATTTTGATCTTGAATAGGAATCTTGAATGACAAATAAAAACAGGAACTATAATATGAGAAGTAAATTATAAATATATATATATATTTTTTTTGATTCCTTTGGAATAGAACCGAAGGGCTTATGACAAAGCCTCCGAACGCGTCCTCGGGTTGCGGATAGAGGGTCCCTGTACCAAGGGTTTCTGCTGAATATGGTTACAATAATTAATAAGCAGTCGCGGACAATTGTCCAGGGATG
>CAKNXH010046902.1:0-12232 GCA_932178445.1 Andricus quercusramuli
AGTGTGTGATTCAAGGTCCTTAGTTCTTGGGCGAACTTTCGAACCCTTTCCGTGAACGGTCTACCAGATGTTATGTAGTCAATCACACATTGAACACGGGACGCATTCTGTCTTGCCCATCCAATTTTCTTGTTCAGTTGATGCAAGCGTCTTCTTGTCTTTTGATCCATCGTCGGTTTGAGCCTTCGATTTGAATCAGCCAAAGCTCTCGCAGCACCATAAACTGAGCAATTGATGGTCCAGAGGTCGGACTCTTGCGAGATATCTCCACAAAGGGAGGCATCCATTTCAGCCAGATCTTGGGGCTTAAGAGGAACTTGCATGTTGATGTTCCTCCTTGTACTGAAATTGCCATCATCTTCAAGAAGGTGCCTACTTTCTGCGGTTGGTCTTAATGTCGTTTCATCTTCGTCTGCAGCTTGTTCAAGCAGCGGTTGAGGAAGCGCTCCGCGTACATATCCATTTTTGCGGAGGTAGTCGGCTTGATTTCGCAAAGACTGATGCGAAACGTGTTGAAGCTCTGGGTGTTTCTGGCACCACAGAGTATGCATACGCGCCATAAAGCCTCCACGAACAGGGATAATACTGGCATCGTAGCAGTCTAACACATCATTCTTAAGTTGATCCGTCCACTCAATGTGGGTGTTTCGCCGGTTCGTCGTTGTGTTTCCATCTAAATTATTTTCAGCACCCCGAACTCTAGGATGATCGGCATTGCTTGCCGATCCATTGTCGGGTGCTCTGCGCGTTCGATCGTTTTGAACCGCATCTACAACATTTTGGTGGTTTTTTGGTTTCATTGTTGCTCCCACGAGCAGCTAGGGAAAGGGTTCGTCCATCCTTGTAGAGCCCCGCGTGCAAGGATAAGGCTATTACTCTGAGACATCGCCCGATATCCCAGGGTCACCGTTAAAGACACCTCACCCAGGTGCCATGCAGCTTTCGGCACGGTTCGCACACCTTCGCTTAGGGGTTATTCCTTCGGGACCATCCCTGAACAATTGTCCGCGACTGCTTATTAATTATTGTACCCATATTCAGCAGAAACCCTTGGTACGGGGACCCTCTATCCGCAACCCGAGGACGCGTTCGGTGGCTTTGTCATAAGCCCTTCGGTTCTATTCCAAGGGAATCGAAACCGAAACCGAAGGAATTATGATATATATATATATATATATATATATATATATATATATATATATAAGTAGGCCAAGATGCTTAAATTATGTAGATGAGTATGTAGGTAGCAGGATTTTGTAAACGTATGGGACTGAAAATCTGCCCTGTTCTTAGGGTTGGCATTTTGATTAATGTATAGCTCTTCATTTAATGTGTGTTTGCTTGCTGTGTTGGTTCTGCAAGTTTTATATGTAGGCCGCTCATTTTAGTCTGCTGTGCTCATATGTGTTGTAGGTACCAGCATTTGAAAACGTATAGATTTTCGCTTACTACTTACTGTGTAAGTGCTATAGGTACCAGAATTTTGTAAGCGTATGGGATTGAAAACGCAGCTAGCTTTTCGGGTTACCTTGTTGATTAATTTATGTCTTTTTAATTAGCGTGTGCCTGTTTGTTGTGCGAAAGTTGATGCGTACAGCTCATCTTGGTCTATTGCGTTGTTCGTTGCAAATCTGATCTTCACGAATGATCTTAATAATATTAGGTTTGTTTATAATATGATTTTGACAATAATAATTGGATATTGGATATGATCTTCCAGCATATTCTTTTATTATAGAATATAAATGTCATGTGGTTATAATCCATTGAATATAAATGATATGCAGTTATTGTCTATTGTTTATAATTAGTTATTATTATTGTAGAAGTCGCGGGACATGACACATACCCAGTATTCGCTATAGCAGACGATAAAACATCACGCGGGCACAAAAAAAACTAAATTCTCTCATATAGCCACTTAAATTCTCTTTTGCATTACCACAGCGTTAATAACAATGTTTTTCGTCTTTACTAAGCATGTTTCTTGCGGCTTTAACAAACGACTCTATACATTGACCTGCTTCACTTTTATTTCTGATAGGATAGGACATAGCAACTCTAGAATAATCATCGATTACTACTACTATGTACCTGTACCCTTTTGGATAAGAAGCTGGGCTTATTTGACCCATAATATTAGTATAAAGAATTTCTAAAGCCTTAGAAGCTCTCTGCCTTACTGACTTTAAAGGAAATCTTTCAATTTTCGCAATTTTACATACCTCACAACTATCCACGACTTCATTGAAATCAGCTTTTCTGATATCTTTCAGCTGTGGGTAAAGTTCTTGTATCTTTTTCAAATAGTTTGCCGATGCATGCCCGAGTCTAACATGCCACAGTGATGCGATATTAGTTTTCTTATCATAAAGCGAGTTATTCAGAGAATTTATTTCATTAGTAGACAATTCAAATTCCGGCGATTCATTAATATCGTATAATATTCTATCATTTATCAAATCTCGACAAACGCAGTTTTGTCCGTAACAGGAGTGCTTTCAGTAACTGTGCTTCGAACAACAACTGAAGCAGCTGTGCTTTCAGAAGCTTGAGAAACTGATGAGTCAGGTGGCCGACTTATTGTTTCAGCATCGTTTGCTTTATTCGTACATCTTGTAAAGTACGTGTGAGTATTTTTTGTATTACAGGGTGTCTACTGTACGGGAAATCCGGGAAAACCAGGAATTGTACGGGCATTTCACGTGTACGGGAAATGTACGGGAATTTCCAGCAATGTACGGGAATTTTGTAAAAACTTTGAAATTAAAAACGCGGGAAAGTCAATCACTTTGTTTAGGCGCCATCTCTGTGTTCACACACTCAACCACTTTGATTCTAACTAACCTGCAACGATTGTAAAAAACAAGACTTTATCATCTTCCTCAATTTGACAAAATCGTAAAATTACGAATTACATATCAAATCGTTAAGCGTGATTTGATCGTTTTCATCAATCAAATGAAGCATAAAATGTAAATGATATTTCTATGAATTTCATTCCCAAAATTGACATTCAAAATATTGTATCGGCCTCATAACCTAAAAAATTGATATTCTTGCTTTGACTTTTTAATGTTTTAATTCTTTTTTATTGCAATAATGCCCATTCGTTGTTGGCTATTGCTATATTGCAAAAAAGTAATTACTTAAAATAGTTGTATAAGATCTTGTGAAGAGTTGCAACTGAAATTCCGTGAATAATTCTAAAAACTCGTTTTCCTGCAATTTTTCCATTTTAATTAAATATGTTTAAAATATATTTCAATATTATATATATATATTTAAAATAACATGGTTCTCGCAGAACGTTCCTTTAATGTCAAACATCCCGTGAGAATCATTTTAGAATTTTTGACTGTCCCATTTTTGTGTAATCAATCGTTAAAGTTGCGAATTTACATAAGCAATTACTAAAGAGAGAATAACTTCAAATAATTTTGAGAAATTAAAACGAAGTATGGCTTTATCATATTGCAGAGAAATTGCATTTCTGGCCAAGATGAGTAAGCGTACAGTGCGTGGAAAAATTAAATACAAAAAGGAATGGGAGATCCAATTTCTATGGGTTGAACCCCATCCCCAGGATACATATGCTGCAAGATGCAAATGGTGCAATCGCTGCCCAATTTCTATTGAGAGTATGGGAATTGCAGCCCTGAGGAGTCATCAGAAAGGCGGAGAGCGTAAACAAGCAGCCAAAGTATATGAAAAAACTGTGCCTTTGATAAATCAATGGATTCTCCAACCCGAAACACTGCCTACGAAAGATTCAGAACCCTGTTCGGTTCTTGACGTGTGCTCCGTTTCGTCTCGCTCTATACTTGCCATAATTTATTTATTAGGCAATTTTGTACTTTGTTTTGTGTCTCAGTGATTGTATTCGTATTCGGAGTGCAGTGTGTATGTCGGATTTAGTAATTTTTGGGCTCTTTGGCGCTTAAAAGACTGTTTTCCAGCTTCGGAGGTCGACAGTTCTCGCGTAGTTAATACGTATATTACAATGGGTGCTTGTCCCGAGTGTCATAAGACAATATCCAGAGGATCGCAGGGTGCTGTTTCCTGTATTAAGTGTGGCGTGTTCAGCCATTTAGCCTGTGTTAATGTTGGATTGTCCAAGAAGGAATTTGATGATCTAAAGAAGAGATTGATCGATTTCATTTGCGTGAACTGCAAATCGTCAAGTGCTAGCGACACCTCCTCAGGATTGGATCAAAGCTCCTTGCTAAGTGGAGGTATCGACCCCGCCAGAAAGGATCAGGTAGTTAACCCCCTTACCTACAACAGTTTCTGCCGTCCCTGCCACTGCTGTGGCCCTGCCGCCTGGATACATCGAGGCTATCCAAAGTGCGATCTTACAATCTCAGAGGGAAGCAGCCGTGCAGGCGCAGGAACAGGTTAGGGAAGCGGCCGTGCAGGCGCAAGAACAGATGAGAAATCTTTTTAAGGAATTCGAAACTAAGCAACTTTCATGGATTACTAAAATCAATACCACTGTTCAAGAAATCAAGATAGATATTTCAGAGAATTCTCGCAGAATCAATCTGCTTGAAAGTTCTACTGTTAGCAATGCGGAGCAGGTCACACAGGTAAAGACGGAGGCAAGCTCGCTAAAATTGAAGGTCGCTTCACTTGAAGCTTCTCTCAATTACCAAGAGCAAGCTGCGCTTCAAAGTACCCTTGAAATTTACGGGTTACCTATGAAGCCGAATGAGGATCTTCCATCGGTCCTAGAATCTGTTGCGAAGGCTCTTGATGCTCCCTTCGTTAAAGACGACCTCATAAATGTTTATCGCATTCGTAAATCACCTACATCAAATCCACTGCTTGCACCCATCATCGTTGCCAAGTTTAGCAGACAGTTGGTAAGAGATAAAATAATTGAGCAGAAGAAAAAAGTACGAGATTTCTCTACGATCCATCTAGGCTGGCCAGATAATGAGGAAAGTCTAATTTTTATCCGTGAGGCTTTGACGCCCTATAATCGAAGGATTTACGCTTCTGCGTTGAATTTAAGGAGAGAAAAGAAGATTAAATATCTTTGGATTGGCGGAGGGAAGATCTTTTGTCGAAAGGATGATGGCACGCCTAGGATTCAGCTGTCACTGATGCAACACGTAGAGCGATTCCAATAGCAATCAGGCTTTCTACGGTATGCTTATACACACAATGGTGTGATATTATTGTTGTTAGGCTATTTGATGCTTGTTGATAAATATATTTTTGACATTTTTCAGTTTTGTTTACCTTGTACATATGTATCTTCAGATAGCAAACATAATCTCATGTTTAAACTAGTAGTTTTAAATCCTGATACTGGTCTTTCTGATAGTAATTTCATACTATTAGGCTTAATTGTCTACTTTGGATACCTTAAATGTTTTAATATCATCTCAATATTCACAGCTCTCCGGATATCCGGATATCGATCTACGAAATTATGTCTTACTTTTGTTGAGAATTTGTCTAGGGTTCTACGACACTGCTTGCTACATTATTTATTATTCCGTTAGTATCTTCTTAACTTGTATTCATTGCCGATATTCAAATTTGAATTGTACTTGCTTAGTTTGGGTTGTGTTGATAATGGTTTTTTGTCTCACAAGGGGACCTTTAGATCTGCTTTTTTTTGTTTGAATTGATACTTTCCTCAATGAAAAGTTCGTAGCAGAGGTTTTCTGAGAAAAATCGAGAAGACGCAATTTGGACCCATTTTCGAGAAAAATTCATTTCAAAAATTGCAAAACGGATGGTCGTTGAGCCGGTGTAAAAGTATATCGCAGAGTCGGTAGCTCTCTGGTAGGTCGCTTGGCTGATAGCCGCAAGGTTGCGCGTTCGATTCTTGCTATCAATACTTTTTTTAGTCATTAAAATGCTTGTTCATTCCATTTTTGAATAACGTTCGCTAAAAATGTACTGTTTAATGATTATTTACTCCTTATTTTCAATGAAAACTCTGTTATTCGTATTTTTATTATCACTCGTTTGGACAGTTGTGCATTTTATTAACAAATTTTATTATTCAATAGTTTCTAGTATCTATATTATTAAATTAAAGTTGGAACGAAGTATTTCAAATAAAAATTCAAATAATAAATACGAAATGCCAGTGGATGTAGTGACTCATTCCATAGGTATTTACTAACAAGAATCAGAATTGTCTTGAAAGTGTATGTTTTCACTTTTTTCCTACTTTGCTCCTACTTTAATTTAATAATATAGATACTGGAAACTACTTAAGAATAAAGAATTTTAATAAAATGCTCAATTGTCCAAACGAGTGGTAATAAAAATACTATTAATAGAGTTTTTCATTGGAAGTAAGGAATACAATAAATATTATAATTTTATCGAATGTTATTCAAAAAGAGAATGAAGAAGCATTTCAATGAATATAAAAAAAGTATGGATAGCGAGAATCGAACGCGTAACCTTCCGGCTATCAGCCGAGCGCTCTACCAGGGAGCTACCGACGATTCAAAATACTTTTACACCGAATCGATGAACATCCGTTCGCAATTTTCGGAATGCATTTTTCTCGAAAATGGGTCAAAATTGCGTCTTCTTGATTTTTCTCAGAAAACCTCTGGTACGTACCTTTCATTGAGGAGAGTTTCAATTCAAACAAAAAAAGCAGACCTAAAGGTCCCCTTGTCAGTCAATTTTTACGTCTGCTGCGTGAGCTTCCTATTTTTGAATTGGTTTTATGTAAAATCTTTCTCTTAATATATCTATGGATACCTTAAGCATTTATCATGTGAACGCCCAGTCTCTCTTGGCACATTTTCTAGAATTCAAAAATTTTTTCAGTACATGTTCCTACCATATAATAGCTGTTTCTGAATCCTGGTTAACTCCCAATATATCCTCAAGCCTCGTTGCAATTAAAAACTATTCGCTCTATCGAAGAGACAGAGACGAGAGAAGGGGTGGTGGAGTTTGTCTTTTTCTGCATGATAGTCTGAAAGGGACTGTGGTTGGTGTGAGTTCAGTAGCTACTTACCCCACGACCGAATTTCTTTTTGTTGAAGTTAAGTCAACTTCTGGTAGTATTCTAGTGGGAGTAATTTATAAACCACCTAATGCCTCCTATGGCACTGAGCTTGAATCGGTAATTTTTTCATTTATTCCTAACTTCAATAACATTATCCTTACTGAAGATTTCAACACTAACCTAAATCTCACTTCCAATCATTCTAAATATCTAACATCTTTGGTACACTCTTCGGGACCTAATGATTGTAGACGATATTGATAAAGTTGTCTCCTACCAACAACATGCTATCCCTTTTCTCTCTAACCACGACTTGATTAACATTACCTTTTAATTTTCCTATAATCTAAATTCAAAACCAACCCAAAGACTGGTGCGGAATCTCTCTAAAATTGATGAACATACATTCCACGAAAATCTAATGACGTATGATTGGGAAAAAATATTACTAGATACAGATATAAATAATAAAATCGATGCTCTGACTAATTACCTAGTCTCCGCATTCAATAAATTTTCTCCGCTTCACTTTCCTAAAAACTTTAATCAAGCTGCCCCCTGGATCACATCCGAAATTAAAAATCTGATGAGGGAACGTGATGGCAAGCGCCGTCTTGCAAAAAGAACAAAAAGCAGTATAATACAAGCTCAATTCTGTAAACTGAGGAACCTAGTTCAAACTAAGATTAGAGATGCATTCAATCAATACAATTATAACAAGATTGCACATAGAGACAAAAAAGAGGACATTTGGCATCTCCTTAGACGCTTACACCTAATCCCGCCCAAGAAAGAATCTATAGATAGTAATTTTCCGCCTGATGACCTTTTAAGGCCTTTTTCACATTCCCAGTTCCAGACTTATCATCATAATTTTCCACTACTCTCAATTCCACATTTAATGACTCTTGACTTCTTTTTCGATGACATCACACCTGAAATACTTTTGGAAAAAATACTTGAAATCAAATCAAATGCGATTGGAACTGATGGAATATCAGTGAAAATGATTAAACTTGCCCATCCAATTATCTTTCCTATTCTATTGCATATCTATAATGCTTCCCTTCAGGTCGGTATCTTTCCAGATATCTGGAAAAAGGCTGCCCAGTTCCGAAAATTTCTAAACCTACTTCCCCGAAAGATTTCCGACCAATTTCTATTTTATGTGCACTGTCTAAACCACTTGAAAAAATTGTTCACCTGCAACTGTCTAAATTTCTCAAATTATCTAAGGCCATTGACCCGATGCAATCAGGTTTTCGGGCAAAGCATAGCACTCTTACTGCTTCCCTTAAAGTAACGACTGATCTCAAATTAGCAATGGATAATAGGGAGATCACGATTGTTGTTCTGTTTGATTTTAAGAAGGCTTTTGATATGGTCAATCATAAGTTACTCCTACAAAAGCTAAAATCCTTTAACTTGTCAAACTCTGTTATCAAGTGGTTTAAATCCTATTTTAATAATCGGTCTCACAGAATTATTAACAGTAGTAGTGAGCTTTCTGATTAGTGGGAAGTCAAAAGTGGGGTTCCTCAGGGCTCTATTCTGACACCCCTCCTCTTCAATTTGTTCACTTCTGACCTTGAAAGTGAACTTCAACATTGCAAATATCACAAATAGGCTGACGATTTCAAAATCTATTTATCGGGGCCAATATCTTCATTAAGTGGGTTACTTGTTCTAGTCCAGGAGGATATCAATCGCGTTATCCTCTGGGCCTGGAAAAATGGACTTACTCTTAACCCGGGCAAAACTCAGGCAATAGTCGTTGGACCTACTTCATCTCCGTCGCTTGAAACACTGGCATCATTTCCACCACTTCGTATCGAGAATCTTACTATCCCTTTTTCGGAAATGGTTAAAGATCTGGGATACTTCATAACCGTACCTTGTCCTGGAAGGAACAGGTAAAGAATATCTCAAGGAAAACATGCAGAATTCTACAACAACTTTATAGGAATAAGGACTCTTTACCAACCTCCAATCGGATAATTTTGGTTAAAAGTCTAATTTTGCCCCATTTTGACTATGACTGTATAGTTTATGATGATTTGACCGACGATTTAAATTTAAAGCTTGAGCGCGCGTTGAAATGCCTGTGTCCATTTTATCTACAATTTGCCTAAATACGAACACATAACTCCATACAGACTTAAGGCTGGTCTGCTTAATGTTGCCAAGAGAAGACAATTCTTTATGGGTAATCTGCTCTACACTCTTTTTCAGAACAAAGCTCCCGAGTATCTATTCAACCTATTCCAATTTATAGACAGAGATCTTCCAGCACAGTCTAAGCTTCGTAAAAGACATAAAATCCTTAAGATTCCTCTTCACAGAATGTGTCAGCTTCAAAGATCATTTATAGTAAGTGGTGCCCGACTATGCAATAAAATACCATACGATATTAGAAATGCACCTTCCCTGTATCATTTCAAGAATATCTTTTTCAAATATTTGTACGATACTCCTAACCCAACTCTTGAAACTACTCACTGATAAACTCTCATATTTAGTTTTTGAACATTTCATCTTCGAATTTTCTTTTGTTTTTATTAACTTTTGCAAAGTATCTCTATTATACACAGTTTTTCATTCTTTATTTCTACTTTAACATGCACAAGATCTACCATTTAACCACCTAATGTTAATCACTACGCATTAATCTCATACCTAATTTAATACGTATTTAGAGGTCGACTCTATTCATTTATTTAATTTAGTTTATAGATTAGATTATAAGATTAATCAAGTATTCTGCCGATCAATGCTTGCACAAGTTTGTCATGACCCTGTATTATCTTGTTCCTTAGAGGGCTATTTAGCCCTAGGGACTTTTTCTTGAATAAATACAAATAAATACAAATAAATAAATCTGCCAATAATCCATTAGTCGATGATCAATCTTCAACCGGATTCAAAAAAACTCAAGCAGACTCAACGCAAGGCTCAGCTTCTCAGCTCCTCCCACATAATCATAAAAAAAGACGCTTGATTTCTTTCGTATGAAAAAATCCACTACTGTAGCTGAGATAAGCTGGTGTTTGCAGGCTGTAATTACGCATCGTTCCCTTCGCGATGCTGAAAGTGACTGCATTTTGATGAAAGCAATTTTCCCCGATAGTAAAGTTACGGAAAATATGAAACTGAAGAAAGATAAGATTTCTTACGGTGTAACATTTGGCTTAGGTCCTTATTTTCGATCTGAACTGAACAAGAAGATCAAAAACTGTGACTTTTACGTGGTTGGTTTCGACGAATCTCTGAATAAATACTCCCAATCGCAGCAAATGGACATCACAGTGAGATATTGGGATTTGAGAAGTGCTAAAGCCATGCTATTTTTAAAGGCTTAAAAGAAGCTTTTGTTGGTAACGACACGAAAAATATTCTGCAAATCTCCATGGATGGTCCTAATGTTAATTTCAAAGTTTCGAAATTACTTTCTGCTGAGTTGAGACCTGAAAAAGATGACCCTCAACTTTTGGACATTGGTTCGTGTGGGATTCACACTCTTCATAGTGCTTTTAAAACTGGAATGACAGCAACTAATTGGAATTTGATTGATCTCTTTAGAGCTTTGTACAATTTCTTCAAGGACGTTCTGGCTCGTCGAGGAGATTTCATTTGGATTACAAATTGCCAGCAGTTTCCATTGAAATTTTGCAACATCAGATGGCTTGAAAATGCACTTGTTGCGCAGAGAATTTCGTTGATTTTGGAATTAATGAAAAAATACTTCGATTCTTTTGAAAATCGACCAAAAAACGAGCATCCAAAGTGCAAAAGTTTCGAGATTGTACGAAAATTGGTGAAAGACGATCTCCTTCCTGCGAAACTGGCATTCTTTGAAATGTTTGCACGAGAAATCGAACCATTTCTTCATGAATTTCAAAGTGATAAGCCATTGGCTCCATTTCTTCACACTGCTTTGTATCAGATCGTTCATACTACAATGACTCGCATCGTGAAAAAAGAAGTTTTGGACTCTACGCCCATCAAAGACATCGTTATGAATGATGATAAAAATCTCAAGATAACCAAAGACGTTGACGTAGGTTTCGGCGCAAGGAAATGTTTGAAATCCAAAAATTGTTCTCAGAAAGACATTTTTCTATTCCAGCAAGATTGTAAAAAATGCTTCCAAGTTTTCATATCCAAACTTTTTGACCGGTCTCCATTAAAATATCCTTTGGCAAGAGCAATAACGTGCATTGATCCGGCCATAGTTGGAATTGGAGGAGAAAAACGTTTGAAACGAGCGCTCGAAATATTTGTCGAGAAAAATCTTTTGATTCCCAGCATGGCTGAATCTGTTTCTTACGAGTATTCCAGATTCATCCAAATTGGTAATGTCAGGAATGAAATGACGAATTTTTCCCGAAAAGTAACACGTCTTGATCATCTGTGGATGAAAATTCTCGACTCGAAAGACGAATTCAAAAACTTGAAGATTTTCGTGAAAATGGTTCTTATATTATCACATGGCAACGCTGCAGTCGAAAGGGGGTTTTCTGTCAATAAAGAATGCCTTGTGGAAAATCAAAAAGAAGTATCTTTGATTGCCCAACGCCACGTTTATGACGCTGTTACGGAACGTGGTGGTATTCTGAAAACTGAGATTAATCAGTCCATGGTGCACGCATTTCAAAATTCCCACAACAGGTACACTGAAATACTCAATGAGCAACGACAAAGAAGAAAAAAAGAAATTGATGAAGAAGAAAAGAAAAGAGAAACAGCCAGAGAAGTTCAAGAACTGGAAAATAAAAAAATGGCTTTGGATAATGAACGGAATGTATTAATTGAAGAAATTGAGAAGAAAAAACAAAAATTATAGTGATATTCGAAACTGTTGAATGAAAATGCACTTTTCAAGTATTAATGCGATCTCTTTATGGATGAGTATTTGATGAAAATTAAATAAATATTACATAACCATAAATAAACGAAGAAAATAACCAAAGTTACACTGTTCATTTCATCACATTATCATCTCTATTATCATAATATTTAGAGCAGGTTTTAAATTTAAATGATAGCAAAATTGCACCCTAAATCTCTTTGCTGGATCTCAGTTTACCGCGCAAAAAATATTACGATAATAGCGACCGTAGTTTAAAAAAAGTTGTGTTAGAATTTTCAAAAAGATGTACGGGAAAGTTGTGGGGAATGTACGGGAATGTACGGGAAATGTACGGGAATTTTTTTTGGCTTACCCAGTATACACCCTGT
>CAKNXH010046907.1:0-14688 GCA_932178445.1 Andricus quercusramuli
AATCTTGACACGTTTCAAAATGTTTTTAAAACTTCATAATATTATTTCTAAATCTTCAAAAAGCTACGTCTGTTTTAAGTTTTGAAACCTTTTCAAATTTTAAATAATTTTTGAAATTGTTGAAAAACTTCTGAATATTTTGTTTAATGATTTGAATTTTTCCAAAACTTTGAAAAAGATTGGAAACATTTTGAAATGATTTGAAAAATTATTCTCTTCAGGCCTTAATTTTTTTGTTTAACATTTTTTGAAATCTTTAAAGGTTTAAAATTATTGTTTTATCTATTTAAAACTTCTAAGTATCTCTTAAAATTATTCGAATTTTTTCTAAAATTTTGTAATCCAGCAAAATAAAAAATGTTTCTTAAGAATCTACATTCTTTTCCGAATTTTTTTGGAAATCATTCGCTGAAATCGCAATGAAAAAATTATTATCTTAAAACTTTTCAAACTCCTTAAGAAGCTATAAAATTTTGTTCGGAAATCTTCAAAAATCTGCAGTCTGTTTACAATTTATTTGAAATATTTTCAAATTTTTAAAAAATTAAAGAAGTTGTTTTCTTATGAAAGCTTAAATAATAATTAAGGCATTGTAAGCCTTTGTCCAGAATTTAATTTTTTTCATCTCCTTGAAAGCGTGGAAAATTTTATAAATTATAGTGCGATAGAAAAATGTTAGGAACAAAAATATTTTCCAACATTAAAAAACATTAAGAATTAAAATGTTTTTTTATCAATAATGTTTGAAAACATTCAGAAATCAATTTTATCCATGGATTATGAATGGAATCCTCTTGTGATTTTTTAAACATTTGATTCTCTTTGAGAAATAAATTTTTATAATTAAAATTCCTCACTCGGAAATTGCGATTAAGGAAATTTCAGAAAATTCAAAAGAACAAACTGAAAACAATGAGTGGAAGATTTTCGAGAATTTCGTTCCACAAATTTTATTAGATAGAATTTTTACCTGTGTTCATCTCCATGAAAAACTACGTCGAATCGACTACGAGTTTGTGGTCTTGGTACAAGAAGAGACGTGATTTTCATGATCATATCGTCCGTCACATCGTTCTTTTCTAAATAAATAATGAAACATTAATCAAAAAAGAATTCAATTTAAATGGCCACATTTAAAAACAAAAAATACACATTGCTTTACCATATTCGTCATCCTCCTCTTCAAGAAGCTCGCTCTTTATCAAAGTTTTAAAGAGTTTATCACCATAAGTACTCTGACTGTATCTTTCCAAAAGAGAGAAATCTTCACTTGTAAATTCTTCCTCTTTATCAAGAGGACCAATTATCCGACCATTGCAAACTACAGCTCTGGTTCCTGAAGAAAGTTTTAAAACCAGTTTCGAATAATGACTATGCACATTAAGAATATCCGACAAATACTGCTGATCTTCCAATTGATTCGAGATCGATTCATCCTTTAAGAGAAAAATTTATTCTTAAGTAAAATGACAAATATTCGATAATAATTCTAAAAGCTTCTTAATATATAGAATTCCTGAAAA
Organism: Andricus quercusramuli; assembly: GCA_932178445.1. Lineage (NCBI taxonomy): Eukaryota > Metazoa > Arthropoda > Insecta > Hymenoptera > Cynipidae > Andricus > Andricus quercusramuli. The sequence continues at coordinate 1,524 of CAKNXH010046907.1, forward strand.
TAAAACAAGAATTCAACGATAAAATTTGGATAACAACCACCAAATGCTCCTATTGCAATTCCTAAAAAACAAAAATTTGTTTCTTTGGACAAAAATAAAAAAGAGGAGAGACAAAATTTTCTTTCCTCTTTTTTATTTTTGTCCAAAGAAACACATTTTTTTATTTTGTTTTTTAGGAATTGCAACAGGAGCATTTTGTGGTTGTTGTCCAAATTTTATCGTTGAATTCTTGTTTTATTTTCAGGAATTCTATATATTGACTTGATTATTGAACGTTAAATGGGATTTTGAATTTGATTTTAGTCTGATTTAAAATTCTTGAATTTCAAAAGCTTCTTACCTCTATCTTAAAATCATTTCCTTCGATTTTAGCTACAACTTCATCCTTGATCAAATTTCGAAGGTAATCCATCGACTTCTCTGGAGGCAAGACATTCAAAGCAGCAATCGCTATTTCGTTTATACCAGGTTTTGAAGTTCTCTCGCTCGCACTGTTTATTATCAGTGAAGCTCTCGCATCCGAATTTCCTACCTTTAAAACATAACAATATTTTATTATTAAATAATCACCACTCGACTTTTTAGTGTACAGCAGATTTCAATATTTCAAGGATTATAAAGATTTTCAATGATTTCAAATGATTTTAAAAGCTTTCGCAAGAAGATTTAACAAAGATTTGAAAGGATTTTAGAAGGTTTACAGGATTTCAAAAATTTTTAGAAAGATCTCAAAGATTTAAAGTTTTGAAAATATATCGCAAATATTTGAATACTTCAGAGAATTTCAAAAGATTTCAATGGGATTTCAGAAGATTTAAAAAAATCTCAAATAGATTTCAAAAATGTTATCAAGATTTCAAAAGTACTCACAAAGATTTCAAAAAACCTAAAAAAGCTTTCAAAATATTTCATTAATATTTCAATACTCCAGAGAATATTTCAGAAAGATCTCGAAGATTTCAAAAGTTTTCACTAAGATTTTAAAAAATCGAACAAAATTTCAAAGATTTCTCAAAAATTTAAAAATATTTTAGAAGTTTTCAAAAATTTTCACAAAGATTTCAGAAGATATCAATAAATTTAACAATGATTCAAAAGATTAAAAAAATAACAAAGATTTTAAAAATTCTCAAAATACTTCAGAAACAATGCAATACTTCAGAGCATTTCAAAATATGTCAAAAAGATCTCAAAGATTTCAAATATTTCAAAATATTTCAGAAATATTTAAATACTTGGGAGTATTTCAAAAGATTTCAAAAGTATTACAGATAATTTAAAAAAATCGAACACATATTTCAAAGATTTTGAAAGCTTTCAGAAAGATTTCAGAACATTTCAAAAAATCTAACAAAGATTTCAAAATATTTCAATATTTTATAGCATTTCGAAATATTTCAGAAAGATTACAAAAATTTTTTTTTATCGAACAGAGATTTTAAAGATTTCACAAAGAGTGCAAAGATTTAAAAGTATTCACAAAGATTTCCACAGATTTTAGGAGACTTTAAAAGCTTTCAAAAAATTACAAAAGATCTCACAGATTTCACAGAATTTCAAAAAAGCTAACAAAGATTTTTAAAAAATTGTAATGTTTCAGACATATTTCAATACTTCAGAAGATTTCAAAATATTTCAGAAAGATCTCAAGTCTTTCGAAATATTTCACAAATATTTCATTATTTCAGAGAATTTCAATAGATTTCAGAAATATCTCAGAGATATTACAGGTTTCATCAAATTTCACAAAGATTTTATAAAAATTTCAACAGATTTCAAAGACTTCAGAAGACTTCGAAAGCTTTCACAAAGATTTTTGAAAAATTGTACAAAGATTTCAAAAGATTTTAGAATATTTCAAAAGTCTTCACAAAAATGTAAGAAGATACAGAAAAATCTAACCAAAATTTCAAAATACCTCAAAAACTCTAAAAAACATTTCAAAAATTTGCAATGATTTCAAAATAATTCAGATTATTTCAAAAGCTTTCACAAATATTTAGAAAGATATAAACAAATCGAACAAAAATTTAAATTTTTTTTAAATATTTCAATACTTTAGAGATCTCTGAGATTTCAAAATATTTCAGAAATATTTGAATACTTCAGAGGATTAAAAAAGATTTCAAAAGAAATCTAACAAATATTTCAAAGATTCCACGAAGATTTAAGACGATTAAAACTAATGTAACAAAGATTTCAAAAATATTCAAAAAAATTTAGGAAAAATTTCAAAATATTTCAGAAATATTTCAATACTTTAAATATTTAAGATCTTAAAAGATTTAAAAAAAATTTCAAAAGATTTCAGAGGATATAAACAAATCTAACAAAGATTTCAAATAATCTTACAAAGATTTCAAAATATTTCAGAAAGAACTCAAAGATTTCAAAAGTACTTAAATTCTTTGGAGGATATCAGAAGATTTCAGAAAATATAAACAAATTTAACCAAGATTTCATAAAAATTTCATAAGATTTCAAAAAATCTCTTAAATATTTCAAACAATCTCGTGAAGATTTCGAAAATTTTCGAAGATTTCGAAAAATCTCACAAAAATGTCAAAAAACATATAAAAATTTCAAAATATTTCACAGAATATTTCAAAAGCTCTCACAAAGATTTAGGAAGATATAAACAAATCTAACAAAGACTTAAAAAAATTTCAAAAAATCTATCAGATTTCAAAATATTTCAGAAATATTTCAATACTTCAGAGGATTTCAAAAAGTTTCAGAAAGATTTTTAAGATTTCAAAAGATTTCACAAATATTTAAATACTTCAAAAGATTTCAAAAAATTTAAAAGATATGACAAAATCTAACAAAAATTTCACAAAGATTTCGAAAGATTTTAGAATATTTCAAAAACTTTCACAAATATTTACGAAGATATAAACAAATCTAAGAAAGATTAAAAAATACTTAAAATATTTTACAAATATCTAAATACGTCGGGGAATTGTAAAAGATTTCAGGGATATTTCAGGAAATATACAAAAATCTAACAAAGATTTCAAAAATTTCACAAAAATTACGGAATATTTCAAAATTTTTATCAAAATTTAAAAAGATTTTAAAGATTATTTCAAAAGCTTTAAGATTTAAGAAGATATAAACAAATCTAACAAAGATTATTAAAATTTCAAAAAAATATAAAAAAGATTTCAAAATATTTCAATACTTCAAGAGGACTTAAAAATATTTCAGAAAGATCTGGATGATTTAAAAAAATTTCTTAACTATTTAAAACTTCAGATGATTTCAAAGGATCTCAAAAGATTTTAGAATATTTCCAAAGCGTTCACAAATATTTAAGAAGATATAAACAAATCTAACAAATATTTTAAAAAATGTATAAAAATCTAAGAAAAATTTCAAAATATTTGAGAAATATTTCAATACAGAGATTTCAGAATATATAAAGAAATCTAACAAAGATTTCCAAGATATCACAAAAAATTCAGAAGATTTCGAAAAATTTCACAAAGATTTTGAAACAACTTTATAAACATTTCAAAAGATTTCAAAATCTTTTTAATAAGATTTAAGAAGATATAAAAAAATCTAAAAAAGATGAAAAAAATCTAATAATGAATTAAAAATATTTCAATATTTCAATATTTCAGTCTTTCAAAATATTTCAGGAAGATCTCAAAGATTTCGAGGGATTTCAAAAGATTTCAGAAAAGATAGAAGAATCTAACAAAGATTTCGAAGATTTCGAAAGATTTTAGAATATTTCAAAAGATTTCACAAAAATTTCAATACTTCAGAGGATTTCAAATCCAACAAAAATTTCAAAAGATATATAAAAATCTAAGAAAAAATTCAAAATATTTCAATACAGAGATTTCAGATAATATAAAGAAATTTAACAAAGATTTCAAAGATATCACAGAAAATTCAGAAGATTTAAAAAATTCTCACAAAGATTTCAAAGAACAAACAAAAATTTCAGAAGATATAAAAAAGATTTCAAAATATTTCAATAATATTTCAATACTTGACAGGAATATTTCAGAATGATCTTGAAGATTTTAAAAGTTTTCACTAAGATTTTAAAAAATCGAACAAAATTTCAAAGATTTCACAAAATTTTAAAAAGTTTTTAGAAGGTTTCAACATTTTTCACAAAGATTTGAGAAAATATCAATAAATCTAACAAGGATTTCAAAAGAATAACAAAAATATCACAAATACTTAAAAAATTTCAAAATATTTCAGAAATATTTCAATACTTCAGAGGATTTAAAAATATGTCAGAAAGATCTCAACGATTGTAAAGGATTTCAGAAATATTTAAATACTTCAGAATATTTCAAAATATTTCAAAAAGATTACAGATAATTAAAAAAAATCGAACACAAATTTCAAAGATTTCAAAAGCTTTTAGAAAGATTTAAGAAGATTTGAAAAAATTTAACAAAGATTTCAAGAATTTAAAATATTCCAATACTTCTTAGCATTTCGAAATATTTCAGAAGCTTCTCAAAGATTTCAAAGATTTTGAAGGATTTTACAAATATTTGAATACTTCAGATGATTTCAAAATATTTCACAAATTTCACAAAGATTTCAACAGATTTTAGAAGACTTCAAAAGCTTCCAAAAATATTTCAGAAGATATGAAAAAAACTAACAAATATTTTGAAATATTTTAGAAGAGTTAAAAAAATCCTACAAAGATTACAAAGAATTTCAAAAAATCTAACAAAGATTTTTTAAAAATTATGTTTCAGAAATATTTCAAAACTTCAGAAGATTTTAGAATATTTCAGAAAGACCTCAAATATTTCAAAATATTTCACAAATATTTCATTACTTCAGAGAATTTCAATAGATTTCAGAAGTATCTCAAAGATTTTACAGGTTTCAACAAATTTCACAAAGATTTTAAAAATTTTACAAAAACTTCAACAGATTTCAAAGACTTCAGAAGACTTCGAAAGCTTCTACGAAGATTTAAAAAAAATTGTACAAAGATTTCAAAAAATTTTTTAATGATTTTAGGATATTTCAAAAGCTTTCACAAAAATGTAAGAGGATATAGAAAAATTCAACCAAAATTTCAAAATACTTCAAAAAATCTAACGAAGATTTCAAAAATTTTCAAAGATTTCAAAATAATTCAGATTATTTCAAACGCTTTTACAAATATTTTGGAAGAAAATTTAAAGAAAAAAAAATTGAAAATATTTCAGAAATAAATAGAGGATATAAATAAATCTAATAAAAATTTCAAAGATTTCACAAAGATTTTATAATATTTCAAAAGCTTTCACAAATATTTAAGAAGATATAAACAAATCTAACAAGGATTTCAAATAATCTTACAAAGATTAAATAAATTTCAAAATATTTCAGGTTTCAAAAAACCTCATAAAGATTTGAAAAAATCTCATAAGGATTTCGAAAATTTTTAAATATCTCCAAATATTTCAGAAATATTTCAATACTTACGGATTTTAAAATATTTCAGAAAGATCTCAAAGATTTGAATTATTTGGGAGATTTCAAAAGATGTCAGAGAATATATAACAAATTAAACAAAGATTTCACGAAAATTTCCGAAGATTTTGAAAAATCTCACCAAAATTTTGTAAAAATTTCAAAGATTATTTCAAAAGCTTTCACAAAGATTTGAGAAGATATAAAAAACCTAACAAAGACTTTAAAAAATTACAAAAAATCAAAAATATTTCAATATTTCAGAGGCTTTACAAATATTTCAGAAAGATCTCAAAGCTTTCAAGAGATTTCAAAAAATTTTAATTACAGAGGATTTCAAAAGATTACAGAAAGATTTCAGAAGAGAAAAAAGAATCTAAGCAAGATTTCAAAGATTTCAAAAGATTTTAGAATATTTCAAAAGATTTCACAAAAATGTCAATACTTCAGAGGATTTCAAAAGATGTCAGAAGTTTTAAAAGATTGTACGAAGATTTTAAAAGCTTTCACAAATTTGTAGGATATAAACAAATCCAACAAAGATTTCAAAAGATTGACGAAAAATCTAAGAAAAATTTCAAAATATTTCAATACACAGATTTCAGAAAATGTAAACAAAATTTAACAAGTATTTCAAGGCATCACAAAAAATTCAGAAGATTTGGAAAAATCTCACAGATTTCAAAAAAGTTTAAAAATATTTCAATATCTTTTTATTAAGATTTAAGAAGATATAAACAATACTAAAAAAGATTTTGAAAAATTGAAAAAATCTAATCAGGAATTTAAAATATTTCAATATTTCAGAGGCTTTCAAAATATTTCAGAAAGATTTCAGAAGAGATAAAAAAATCTAACAAAGATTTCAAAGATTTTAGAATATTTCAAAAGATTTCACAAAAATTGCAATACTTCAGAGGATTTCAAAAGATTTCAGAAGTTTTAAAAGATTGCACAAAGACTTCAGAAGATAGAAAGGAATCTAACAAAGATTTCAAAGATTTAATTATTTTCTGAATGAAATTTGAAGTTTCTTACCAAGTACTCGAGCGTTTCATGCAGCAATTTCCTGCCTTCAGCCTCTTTCAAATCTAAAACGACCCACAAGGAATACAAATGTTGCGTAATACTTTTACGTGGTGCAAAAAGATACCGCGACTTTTCCAATATCCATGAAGAAGTATCTTGTGGACTCCACTTGACGAAATCAGTATCTTCCGGAACTGTTCCGATCAGATTCAACCACATGTCCTTCTCCATTTTAAGTACTCGTTCATTCAGCCTGGGCATCACGTTCGGCTGGTTCATCAGATATTCAACCACATCTTCTCCTTCTGTTAATTCGCCTCTGTAAACTGCTTTTTGAATCGCTGGAGTTTGAGTCATTATGGTCGACAAAACTGCCTCTTCGAAGGAATCTGCATTCAGTAGATTTGAGGCAAGGGGGATGCCATTGAGCAGAGCTTGTGGATAGGTTTTGAAACCTGTGCGCTTCACGAAATCACTTGCCAGGTGTCTACCCACATCGTATTCAGATTCCTCGCCTAAAATGTAACTAATATCCGCCTTTGGATCTCTTGCTTTGATTGCCTTCTTCACATCATTCACTTCCGGTCCTTCGAGTCCAATAAAGTTGCTCAACTGAAATTCAGGAAATGTAAAACATAGCGGTCTCGAAAGAACCTTATTTTTTAACTTGCAAAAATTACACGTACCTAATTTTTATTGCTTATCAAATTAAAATATATGCTTCAATTTAAAGTAGGGGAAACCTTCCTACAGTGGATAATACAACCTACAGTGGATAATCATTAATTCAAAATACTAATGAAAGAAAAATAATTGATTTTAATCTTAATTTACGAACACGTATAGGGTCTTAACTATTAATTAAATTAAATTAATTATTTTAGATTTATTAGTATTTTTTATTAATGATTATCTCAGGGTTCACAGCGCAAAAGGAGCTCAAAAAAGGGGAAATAGGGTAATTTTCTCACGAAAAATGGGAAAAACAGGGGAAAGATTAAACATTTATTTCTAAATATCGAAAAGAAAAAAAAATCTTTTTATAACAAATGTTACATTTAAAACAAAATTTTTTATGATTTTTCAATGATTTCTGCCATTAAAGAATTTATTTTTAGAAATTGGATGCTTTCAATGTAAATTTAAAACTATTATCTTCAGCAGAGCGAAGTGAAAATACTAACATAACTTAGTCGAATCGTTTGAGTTACAATTTGTGGTTCGACATCCAAAATAAGTGAAGAAACACATTTTTTAATCGGTAAATATCTTCTGTTCTCTTTTTGAAATTTTCATTTAAAAATTGTAATAATCCAAAAAAATTTTGCCTTATTAAAAATTTTTTGTAAATGCACTAAAACATGTTTTTTGGATTGATTCGAACCTTACATTTCTTCAGCTTGAACCATAGAAACATCTTATTATTTTTTATTCATGGGGAACATTTTTTTTCGTGGTGTTTATAACGTTCCAAAAACGCAAAAAAGATATGAAATCCCAAAAAGCCTAACTCACGACACAATTTTTTTCCGAAAACCCAAAATAAAAAAACGTTTCTTTGGTTCAAGCTGAATAAATTTCAAGTCCGACATGTTCAACTTTTTTTAAAATGTGTGCATATACCTCAATAAAAAGAACATGTTTTTGCACATTTCCAAAAAAGCTGTAACTGAGCAAGAAATTCATTTTTAAATTACACAATTTAAAATCTTCAACAAATGAGATAATTTTTGAATACAATAGTTCAATTGTTGAATCAAGAACATTAGTTTTTAACAAAAAATCGAATAGTTACATTTTCGATTCGAAAAATTAATTTTCAATTGAAAAAACTGAATTTTCGCCCAAATTATTGAATGCTGAAGCTTGAAAGAAGAATTTTCTACAATGTAGTTGATTTTTCCACACGAAAATATCAATTTTCAATTAAAAAGTTAATTTTCAACCTAAATTAAAATTTTTAGTTGAAAAACTTAGTTTTTAACGAACAAAAAAAACTTGAACTGAAATGATGAATTTTTAACAAAGTAGTTCAAAATTCGACTAATTAGTTGAATTCTCTACCAAACTATTGCATTTTCCAGAGAAAATTCAAATTTTCTACAAAACAGTTGAATCTTCAATCCGGAAACACGAATTTTCAACAAGAGTTGCGTTTTCAACCAAAAAAGACTTTTTAGTTAATAAAGAAAAAAAATTTCAAAATAAAAAAGATAAGTTTTGAACCAAAAATGGAATTTTTACATTTTCATTTGAAGAAACTAATTCTCAAATCAAAAAACCAATTTTCTACCAAATTATTGAATTTTTGAGCAAAAAAAGAACTTTCTACAATATATTCGAATTTTTAATAAAAAAATATAAGCTTTCAATACAAAAATAATTTTCAATCAAAAATTGCAATTATCAGTTTGAAAAAATTAATTTTTAACAAAGTAGTTTGATTTTCAACCAAAAAGACAGTTTTTCAACAAAATAATTATATTTGTAACCAAATAGTTAAATTTTTAACCAACTTTCTGTCAGAAAATATAAATTTTGAACGAAATTTGAACTTGCAACAAAATAGTTGAATTTCCGAATAAATTCCATTTTTTAATTAAGTATTTAACTTTGTACATTTCAACTAAAATTTGTTACTCTTCTAATACTTGTTTAAAAAGTACTGTATATTTTGTAACTGTTCCAATTTTATATTGGATATTAACTTCTGTCTCCAGTTTTCACATATTCAACTTGCTTTAAAATGTTTCATCTTCAAATTTTTTTTACGAGTATTTATTTTTAATGGTCTGCACTTGAAACTTGTACTTTATTTATTCATAAATAATTTATTTGAATGCTATAATTGCTTTAATTATTATTCAATAAAGGGTAAAATTTCAAATATCGTATATTTGAAGAGAAAAGGGGAAAAAAGGGGAAACTAAGAAAAAAAGGGCAAAATTTCAAATATCGTATATTTGAAGAGAAAAGGGGAAGTTTTTTGAGAATAGGAGAAAAAAGGGGAATTTCAAGAAAAAAGGAGAAACTAAGAAAAAAAGGGGAAGACTGTGCACCCTGTTATCTACTGTAGGTTGCATTATCCACTGTAGGGAAGTTTCCCCTACGATGAAATATAATTAACAATCATAATTTAAAATAAATATTAAAATAGTTACATCGGCTTTCATGCAATTATATTTTAATTAGTTTTCAGTAATCTGAAGCTTTTATTTAAATATGTATAAGATTTTATCCCAGCAGGAATTTGAAGCAAAGAAAAAAATTAATAAGTTAATGTGGGATTTTATATCGTAATAAGATGTTCTTAAAAGACAAAGGCGTATCTTGAAAAGTAGCAATTGAACATCCTTTAATTATTAATTTATATAGTTTAAATCGATGTAATCGATGTAGCATTGAAAGCCTTTTTTTTATAGTTCAATTTTGAAGATTAAAAATCAAAAATTCTTCAATTTTGAAAATAAATCAATAAAAATTCTTATATTATGGTGATTTTGAAGATGAAAAGTCTATTTTTCAATTCTATATCTTCCAACTTGAAGAAATTGCGAGTGTAAATCATCAAAATAACAGTTTTCCTAATTGTTACACTTAAAAATTGCATAATTATCAACTGTAAATTTTCAAAATTGAAAGATTTTCAATTAACAAACTTTTTACAATTTAAAGTTTTACAATTTTAAAGAGTTGCAATTCAAAACTCTTGAATTTTAGAGAAGTATAAATAAAAATTCTTAAATTTTGATGATTTTGAAGATCAAAAGTTGAATTTTTAATTCTGAATCTTCCAAATTGAAGAAATTTCTACTGTAATCATAAAAATCTTTCTTCACTTTCTATTTAACATAAAATTTTTAATTATAAAACTTCAAACTCGTAACATTTTTAAAGTGAATTCTCAAAATTAGAACTTTTACAATTTAAAAAATTTAGAATTCAAAGTTCTACAATTTGGAAGAGTTGAAATTGAAAACTCTTGAATTTTAATGAGGTATAAATAAAAATTCTTTAAATGTGGATGATTTTGGAAATCAAAAGTCAAGTCTTCAATTCTAAATATTCCAAATTGAATAAATTTCGAATGCAAAGCATCAAAATTAAAGAATTTTTAATTATAAAACATAAAACGTCCATAATTTAAAATTGTAAATTGTCAAAATTGAAAGCTTTTCAATTAAAAAAATGTATAATTCAAAGTTGTACAGTTGAAAGTTGTTCAATTTTAAAGATGTATAAATAAAAATTACTAAATTTGGATGATTTTGGAAATCAAAAGTCAAGTTTTCAATTTGAAATCTTCAAAATTGAAGAAATTTAGAATGTAAATCATCCAAATGATAGAATTTAATTTAATTTGTAAAACTCAAAACTTGCATAATTTTGATTGCAAATTGTAAGAATTAAAAACCCTTTAATTTTAAAGATTTACAATTCGAAGTTTTGCATTTTTCAGGATTTACGATGGAAAACTATTTAACTTTAAAGATTTATAAATAAAAATTCTTAAATATTGATGATTTTGGAAATCAGAAGTCAAGTTTCCAATTCTAAATCTTCCAATTTTAGAAATTTCGAATGCAAATGATCAAAATCACAAAATTTTTAATTATAAAACTTAAAACTTCTATAATTTTACATTGTAAATGGTAAAAATTCGAAGCTTTTCAATTTAAAAAATGTTTAATTCAAAGTTGTACAATTTTGAAGAATTACAATTGAAAGCTGTTCAATTTTGGAGATGTATAAATAAAAATGACTAAATTTTGATGATTTTGGAAATCAAAAGTTAAGTTTTCAATTTAAAATCTTCCAAATTGAAGAAATTTAGAATGTAATCCTCAAAATGATAGAAATTTTTAATCGTAAAACTTAAAACTTGCATAATTTTGATTGCGAATTATAAAAATTTAAAGCCCTATAATTTTAAGGATTGAAGAAATTTCTAATGTAAAGCATCGAAAGAACAGAATTTTTTATTATAAATCTTAACAGTTGCGTATTTTTGAATGGCAAATTGTCAAAATTGAAAACTTCAAATTTAAAGATTTACAATTGAAATTTCTACAATTTTAAATATAAAATTACAAATTATAAATTTTTCAAGGTTTATATTTTATAGGTATATAATTTTAAACGTTTTTATTGGAATAATTCAATGTTGAATATTTATAATTGAAAATTGTTTAATTTTAATGATTTGCAATTTTTAATTTAAAAATTTTGAAAATCTAAAATTGAAGAATTCAATATTTAATATTTAATGTTTATAACAGAAAATTTTGCAATTTTGAATTATTTTTTTGGAATAGTTACATTTTGAACATTTAAATTGAAATTTATTTAATTTTATAGATCTGCAATTGCAAATATCTCAATTGTGATCCGTAAAAAAGACAGCGCTGATTTATTTTCCGGAAATTCTTATATTTTTTACATATGTAACAAAAGTCAAGTTTTCAATTCTAAATTTTCTAAATTAAAGAAATTCTGTATGAAAATCATCAAAACTACAAAAAATTTAATTGTAAGACTTAACACTTTCATAATTTTTAATACAGCGAATTGTCAAAGTTAAAAGCTTTTCAGTTTTAAAAATTACAAATTGAAGAAATTTCGAATATGATGCATCCAAATTACAGAATTTTTAATTCTAAAACTTAAAACTGGCATAATAAAAATTTTCAAATTTACAAAATCTTCAAATTAATGATTTGCGATTTAAAGTTCTACAGTTTTAGAGATTTACAATTAAAAATTCTTGAAATTGTCATGATTTTGAAGATCCAAAGTTAAGTGTTTTTAATTATAGATCTTAAAAATTGATGAAATTAAAAATATGAATAATTAAAATCACAGAATTTTAATTGTAAAACCGCAAACTTGCATAGTTTTTAGTGACAAATATTCAGAATTGAAAACTTTTCAATTTCAAAGATTTATAATTTTGAAGATTTACAATGTAAAATTGTAACGTTTTTCCGTTTTAAAATCTTCAATTTTAAAGATGTATATATAAAAATTCCTTAATTATGATGATTTTGGAGATGAAAAGTCAAGAGTTTAAAATTTTTAATCTTCCAAATTGATGAAAATTCAAATGTAAAAATCATAAAAATTACAGAATTTTTTATTTTAAAATGTAGAACTTGCATTTGGATGACTTTGAAGTAGAGTTTTCAATTCTAAATCTTCCTAATCGAAGAAATTCGGTATGTCAATCATCAAAGCTACAGAGTTTTTAATTTTAAGACTTAAAACTTTCATAATTTTCAATTTCAAGTTGTCAAAATTGAAACCTTTTCAATTTCAAAGAGATACAATTAAAAACTCTTGAATTTTAGAGATGTAAAAATAAAAATGCTTTAATTATGACTTTGCGGATCTAAAGTGACATCTTTCAAATTTATGAAATTTAAAATATAAATTATTGCAATTACAGAATTATCAATTGAAAAATTTAAAACTTGCATAATTTTTAATTGTATATTATCTAAATTAAAAACTCTTTAAGTTTAGCGATTTGTAAGTGGAAATTCTTAAATTTTAGAGATGTATAAATGAAAATTCTTAAATTCTGATGATTTTGAAGGTCAAGAGTTAAGAGCTTTTAATTCTAGATCTTCCAAATTGATGAAATTAAAAAAATATAAATCATTAAAATTACAAAATTTTTAGTTGT